>JBCJKH010056590.1:0-12983 GCA_039877255.1 Loriculus beryllinus
CAGTTGAGTGGCTCAGGGTGCTGGAGCCCTGGCTCCATTCCCGAGTCCATCAGCACAGATCGGGAGCTTCAGCTGTTCCCGGTACCACGTCTCCTCACAGTGATGTTATTCCACCTCTGAAGAAGCAAGCAGAGCTGCTGCTTGCAATGGACGGACACAAGCACTCAAGGAGCCCACTGCCTAGCCAGGAATAAAGGCAGATGATGCACGAGGATCATAAGATGATGAGCAAGTACTTTCCCTTCCAACTGCTTTCCCCAAGAGCAGGCAGAGCCATGCATTTCCACTTGGCAAGCGGTCCCTCTTTGCATGCAGGGTCTCAGCAGCACCTCGCTGGCTCATCCCCATTGATTCTCAATGGCTCTTGCGACGTGGGAAAGCTCCACCGGGACGATAAAGCTGAGCAAGGGCACAAATGCCTCAGCCCAGGTAATGACAGGGTGGTTGGATTGCTGCGAGAGGACTCAACTCATGGCAATTAAAGGCGAGGTAACAGGAGGAGCTCGGCTGAGGCCGGCTGGGCTGTGGGGAAGGGATGTGCCATGGAGCGAATGGCAAGGGCTGCGCTCAAAGCCCTGGTGCTGGGGAAGGGAAGGGTCCCAGCGGGGCTCTTTGCCCTCCTCCTGCCTTGTGTTTGTCTGAGGAACCCAAAGGGATCCCCTTGTCCCTGCAGTCGCTGCTCTCACCCCTCACTGGCCTCTCACTTGCCCCTTGCTCAGCCCTGTCTCTGTCATCGCCGCTCCCAACCAGCAGCACCAAAACCTGCTCCTGGGCACGGGAACAGCCTTGGCCCTGGGCCAGTCCCCTCTGGGCTCCGCACCCTGCCCAGCTCCATGGAGCTCTCCATGGATTTACCCCCTCCTGTGCACCGCGTCCTTCCCAAACCAGCCCATTCCTTGGATTTGGCTTCCAACGCTCCTCAGCACTGCTCTGGCATTTCCAAAGCTCCATCTGTGAGCATTGCCCACCACAAGTGGCAGCGGCCAATGCTGATGTCCTTGTGCTTGCAGGTTCATGGCACGGCCCATGGGACAAGCAGTGAGATGCTGTGATGCATCCTCCTCCTCCTCCTCCTCCTGCCAGCACCCAGCAGGGTGCAGGGTCTGCTGGCTCTGGTGCTGCCCTTCAGGCAGCTCCTCCCTGTGCTCAGCACCCAAAGCAGATGCAAAACAGCCCCCTTGGGGGGGGGGGGGGGTGACCCCACAAGCCCACACAGCCCTGCAAAACGCAGGAGCAGAAATGGGTTCCTCCTCCTCGCTTCAGCCCCAGCTCCTGTGTCTGCATCAGGGAATGAAGCTGCTTCTGGGATCTGGCTGCAGGCAGGGGTGAGCAGGGGGGAGGCTTTTGGAGGTGCAAACTCAGCCCCAGCTCCCTCCTTGCTGCTCCTCATCCCTGCCCAGCCGCTGCCAGGGTGGCAGCACACAGGGAGTCAGTCACAGAGCACAACCACAGCACAAACCGTGCTCAACGCACCCAGCCCCGGAGCTTGGGTAAGCCTGGGAGCTGCAGAGATCAGCCATGGAGAAACCCTGCACGCTGCTGTGATGGGAGGGACCCATGTGAGCATCAGGAGCATTGCTAAGGAAGGGAACAGGCTCCACACCGGCTGCAGCTCGGGGTCTGCCTGTGCTGCATCTGCAGCCGTGTGGGACAAACCTGGTCTGTCACAACCCCTCTGCCCCAGACATCGTCCTGACCCCTTTGGAGCCAGCCTCAGGCCGGGCTAATCCCAGTGGTTTGGCACCAACAGACACTCGTGCACCGGGGCTGCCTATGGGGAGCGTGTGGCTCTGCTGTCCCATGGGCTACGAGCCCTCGGCCACCGCAGTGGTGTCCGTGTGGCATGAACACACCTCCCAGCACAGGCACCAGGAGACCACAATCACCATCTCCCCTGTCCCCACAAAGCCAGCGTGCTGACTTCTGCCATTCGTGTCTTACCTCTTAACCACCAGCCCAATCACCTCTTACCATCACAGTCTGCCTGCTTCTTTCCAAGCCTTTGGAGGAGAACATCGCAAAAAGCTTTGGAAAACCCCCTAACCACGTATGAACCAGCCCACAGCATCCACAGCCCCCGGCTCTTCAAAGGGCTTGATCCAGCAGCAGAGCTGGGCTCTGACCAACTCGACAAGAGTACACAATGCCTCTGCAAGTGTCTATTACCCAATGGAGGCCTTCAAACACCCTGGATGTTTGTGGCAGTTTGGAGCTGACCCCTGCACAGCTGCCCTGGTGCCATTTGCTGCTTAAAACAAGTGAAGAAAGGGAGTGGGGAGGAAAGAACAGTTTTGGCCTTACCCTCAATGCCCTATGGCAATGCCTTTCGCTGTACCCTTTTATGAAGTGGTGCTCCTCATGCTGGAGCCCTGCCTCCTTTGGAGCATGAGTTTTTAACCGTGTCTTTTAAACAAAACCAAACAAGCAACTTACCACGGCTCAGAACTACTGATCCCAACGGGAGCTGTTTGCATTGAACAGGCATTTGGGATGAACTTACCCAGGGATATGGTAGGGATGGGAAGGGAAGATGCTGTTTTCCTTGGAGGCTGCCATGGCAATGCAGCAGCTCTGGTGGGAGGAAGGAGATGCAGCAGGATGCGGTCGCCCGGGAAACCTCTGTGATGCACCAGGAGCTGTGTTGTGTCAGGCCCGACGACGCTCCCAGCTCCTCAGGGTTGCCTGGACATGGAGCTTGTTTCCCCTCATCTGGAAGCCCTGGATGAGCAGGCGGATGTCACAGTGCTTGTCAGGTCCCCCCAAGGCTCGTACCCCTGGGACAGCTGTGCCAGATGTTCCCCACCAGCAGCTCCAGCACAGCTCTGGAGAGCCCCATCACTGGTGCAGCAGAGGCTCAGGGATTCCCCCTGCTATAAGGGGAAGGCTCAGCCCTCCTCTCCCTCAGTGCCTCTTGGTCTGGCTGTGTGAGGATGCAGCCCTTTGCTTCACACACACAAGGGTTGCTCCCATTCCCAGCACCATACAAGTGACTTTGTCCTGTGTGTGGTGGGGTTCACCCCCTCCAGCTGAAGGCAGGCACAGAACATGGGCTCTCCCGCACTGAGCAGCCACCCATGGCCAGCACATCACAGCCCACAGCACCCTGAGCACCAGCATCACTTCACCAGCTCCAGTACCAGCAGTGAGGCTGCTTCGCTGCCAAGGTCCCTCTATGGGCCTGAGAAGCTCAGCCACAGCGCTGGCAGAACCATTTTAAGGTTAACCAGAGAGCTCTCCTCTGTTCAAGTGCCTGCTCCTCCACCCAAAAGCTTATCTGAGGAGCTAAAATTGCTGCTTTGACTCTTGCCCTTGGTGCCTAGTGAGGGATCTGGAGTTTCCAGCCTTTACAAACACACTGAGTTTGCCCAGCTCTCCAGCAGCCCCAGGTCTGCAGTGGCTGGTCTGTGAGGGGGTGATGGCTCTTCTCAGAGGTGAGCAGTGAAAGACAGAGGAGATGACAGGTACAAGATGCACCGAGGGGCAGGCCCAGTGGACACGAGCAGGAAGCTCTCCTCCATGGGAACAACACAGCCCTGGGGCAGGGGTGGCATCTCCATCCTCAAGAGATCTTCAAAGCCCAGAGCAGCCCAAAGGAGCTTTGTGGTCAGCTCAGCTTTTGGTGGGCAACTCAAGAAGAGACCTACAGAGGTTCCTCTCAGCCCAGAGCTTCTGATTTTAACATGAAGAAACAGCTTACTGAAATACAGCACTATTAATGACACCAAGCAGCGATCCCAGGCTGGTCCAAGCCCCACTGGCCCAAGGATGTTTCAGGTCAGCATCATCCCAGCACTTCCAGAAGCTCCCTTCAAATCTCACTCCTTTAAATGGCTCCTTCAAACCTGGGGTCCCACGCGTACCAAATAGCTACTGAACAATCAGAGCAAGGTGTCTGTGCTCAGTGCAGGCACCTGGGTAAAAGAATAAAGCAGAAATCACTTTTGTCAAGGTTATCATCAGAATTTATTGATATGAGAGAAACTTTGTACGTCCACATGTCAAGAGAGGAACAGCACATCCCGATGGAACAAGTACAGAGCCCATCCAGGTGACCTTACAGTGCTCTGGCACCTCTGAACTCCAAAGTACAGGGGATCACACGCACGGCTGGGTGTTGCTGGGTACATTGTCTGGGACAGGACAGAAACACTCCAAATGCACAGTCAGTGTGTGGTTGGCCAACACGCACCCCGTGCCCCACAGGCTGCAGCAGGGACCACACTGGCTTTGGCTCCCATTGCCCAGCTCCAAGCAGACCCTGCACAGGTAACAGCAGCTCTTCATGGCCCCTCCAGTCAAAGAGGGCAAAACACCTATTTTGGGGTGAGACCCACCTTGGAGATGGGGTGACTTGGACCCTTTGCTCAGAGGACCAGCTCACATGGAAGTGCTGGGGAACCCCATACTGGGTCTGCAATGGGACAACTTGGGTCCTACCAAGTAAGCCACAACTGGGAATCTTCAGGATGGAGTTTGCCCTGCCCAGGGAGCAGCCACAGCCACGCTCCAGCCCGGCACTGCCAATGCAGCAGCAGGTTACTCCTCTCAACATAACATTTATCCTCAGATTCTGAGTGTTTGGACATTCCCCCTGTCAGCAGTGCCCTCTCACAGAGCTCTCAGCACAGCCATTCACACTGAGCTTGTGGCTAAGATAAAAGCTATCTTATTAACCTTACTGGAAATACATGCTATGCTGGATGCTGTTTAAAAGGCACCAAGTGCTGAGCTTTCATCTTCTCCCAGCTTATGAAATACTTGGTTTGGTCCTAAGTATTTTGCTAAAGGATTAGAGAGGGAATAGCAGAGTATTCCCCAGGCACCGGGTAAATCCTCAATGGATTTTTCGTAGAGCTGAATTCCCTCCCTCACTCCAAATGGATTTCAGAGCCCTCTAAAACCCTCCAGAGAACGAGCTGTTTGTGACAGGACAAACAAAAACCAACCCCAAGTTCAATGGTCTTATGTTGTGCAGGGAGCACCCAAAGCAGAACATACACCCAAACTAAGGGGATGTGTCAGTCCCACCTCCCAGTGCCAGATGTGATCACAGCATGAAGGAGCCAGGGTCCACGTGCATCTGCCTGGCCAACAGCACGAACCCTGCCACAGACCTGAAGAGGAACCACGAACACTCAACATACGTGTCAGGGCATGTGCACACGTGTGTGCTGAGGGACCACCCGTACTCTGCTCCTCCTTGCACAGGAGCTATGACAAGTGACACGGCAGGTTCTGCGCTCAGCCATCCGGTTTCACTAGATCCCAGTTCCCTCTGCACAGGTAACAGCATTGACTTAGAGATCTCATATTAATGGGTACTTATACAGGATTAATTGCACATCAGTCCATTGTGGCTACAAGTTCATTAGGCTAATGAATCTACATAGTGACAGTAGTACAGTATCAGCTACGTTTCAATACAAACTCCCTAGCCTAGCCTTAATTTGTAGGTCAGAAGAAGATCTTGCACCGCCACGATCTTCCTACAACCTTTAACATTCATTTTCAAAGTTATTTATCTAGAAAACAAACAAAATCCAGTGTGGGGAAAACGCACATATAGAACAAAAGCAGTGCTTAACAACCACAGGAAAAAAGAACATCAGCTTGGACTCTGGGATCAGCATCCTCTGTACACCCTGGCAGTGTTACTTCCAAAGGGTTGCTAAATGCTCCGTCAGTTCTCAAGTCCATAAAAGCATTTCCTAGCTCTAAACGTTTCTAATCTCTCACTATACATGTTGTCTGTAGCAAGAGCATACAGAAACACTTGCTAATGTGCACAAGACTTCCATTTGATTTAATGGAATAGTTTCAGAAGACTGAAGTCTTTACTTGTAGAAATACAACTGTTTGTGAGTGGCAGTGCTCTCACCGACTGGCAGCATCTGTTCCACCCAGGAGAGAGCTCCAAGTCCCTCAAAGTTTTACTCATCTATGTTGCCCAAAGGTGTGTGGGTATCCAAGAAAACCCCTCTCACAGTATTCCCAGGAAATGATTCAGAAGAGGAGATGATTTTTCAACCAAATGAGATCCTCTGGTCTAGTGTCAGACCATGGCCAATAGAATGAGCAGCTGCCATGGACATCTCAACTTAAATACGGTTCAGTCAGGGGAGGAGAGCAAGGTGGCCTGACCATCTTCTGTGAGGTACAGGCAGAGAGGCACCAAAGTCACTCTGTTCTCAACAGTTTGTCTCTTTTTCCTGGAGTCAAATGTTTGATTCCATTTGTTCTAGCAGGAAGTGGTGAATCATGTCAAAAGTGGGACGATCTTTTATATCCCTGCTCCAACACTTCAACATCAGGTCAAACACAGGGTTAGGGCACAGAGGAGTCTGAGAGAGATAGATCTGCAAGGAAGAAAGGTACAGCTGTTTCAGTGGGTTTTCATATAAGAACTGAACCTTTACTAAATGAACATCAAGAGGACAGTTTCACTCCAGCTTCACAAGACACAGCCATCATGCAACGCTTGAAATCCATTAAGCATGAATCTGGCAGTGGAGGCTGGATGGAGCTTTGATGCCACCTCAAATGGCACTGCAGACGCTTTGCCAACACGTTTGATGAGCTGGTCACAAAACAGTGCTTTGTCCCCCAGGAAACACGAATGCTTCAGAGAGATTTGTCTTCCAAGTGACAGCAACACACAAACCAAACCCAAATTTACCACAGTAATATCCAAATACTTTCACTCACCGTAGACAACCCATGAGGCTTTCTAAGCATCGTGACAGCTAGTTAGCAGAGAGAAAAAACACCTTTTAGAGCTCATCTAAAGCACAGCCTGACAGAACTGGTTTTTCCCCTCTCATTTCAATACACATCTTTTAGGCTCTTCACTAAATCATTAGTATTCAGGAGACAGTGAATAAAACCTCCCATTATTTTATTCCCCTTCATCCTTTAACTTGACTGATGCTAAAGGTGAATTTGGGGAGAACTGCAAACTGCTTTGAACCTGCACTCCACATTTCTGAGTGCAGTGATGTTCAGTACTGCAGGGCTGTCCTGCATCATCACTGGTGTCTATTGAAGGCAGTGGAGCACAGTCCTGCCTGGGAGCTGGTCAGAGAGGACAGAATGATACAGACAGGCCCTTCAAGCAGAGATGGCCAAAGGCTTCTAAGCATACTTCCAAAGAGTTTCTAATCCCTGGGAACTAACAACTCTTCCTTCCCCACCTCAGTAAGTGCTTCCTGGTCTTCCACAGAGAACGCTAGAAGGAGAGAGATGTGAAAGGAAAAAAGCACAAGGATTGTGTAGCAGAGCCCAGAAAAGCCAGGAAGGACAGAACAGACTGAGACAGAAGTGGTTTATAACAAGGCAGAAGCACTGAACAGGAACAAGAAGTTCTTCAAGTGGGATTCCAGGATAGGAAAGTTGGTGCAATGAGCACAGAGAAAGGGGAAGAGAGGTGGGACACACAAAGGTGAGTAATAGAAGCAGAGTCCTGCAGATGATGTAAGGCCAGCAGAAAGGCCCTGGGAGATGCACCAGGATGTGACCAGGTCAGGTGAAGGAAGGAGAGGTCATGTTTGCTGTCTTACCTGCCTGCCCTGGCTCCGGAAGAACTCTCCTGTGTTCTCAATGACTTGCTCATCGGAGAGGAGGCTGTAAGGTTGCTCTTTACACAGTATGAACATCTCCCAGAGGGTGACCCCAAAGGCCCAGACATCACTGGCTGTGGTGAACTTGCCCTGTGAATGAAAGAATGTTGTCAGCCCAGGTTGCCCACAGAGCACATTCAGCAGAACCCATTCCAATCTACACCCTCTGCAGCTAGACACGAGGATGCAGAATTCATACCTGGGAAGATGCTCTGAAGAAGAAACAGCAGAGCAGGTGACCTGCTCCCAGCAGTGCACAAAGGCACTGAGGTATGACATGGCTGCTGTGTGGGACAGCAGCAGCATGTCTGTGGGACCCACAGGACAGCTCTGAGAAGGTGCAGTTGTCACTGGGGCAAACCTCTTGAATCAGGAAGCAAGTCTCAGAAAACCATAGACAACTTTTCCTCCTGAGAAAGCATCTGCAGCAGTAGGAGAATGGACTGTGGCCTTCCTCCACCCAGAACATAGCAGGGCAGCCCAAGGAAGCTTTGAACAGGAAGCAAAGCCCTCAGGGTGAAAGCAGAGCCAAAGCAGGCTCTTAGAGAATGGCCAAGATAATTTTAATCTCTGCACATAAGTCAGTGACAGTCTGCTCGGGTCCCTGTTTTCTGCCTTGGAAAAAGGTGCCCAAACTGGCTGTGTTTGGAGCCAGGTTTCTGAAGAAGTGAAAAGAAGCTAAAGATTGCTCAAAAAATAACAGAAACCACTTGGGAGCTGTTTGGGCAGGAAACATCCAAGACCCAGATTGCCCAGGTTTATCTGGCAACCCTAGCAGTGTGTCAGTGTTTGGAAGGTGCTCACACAGGGACTATGAGTGACTTATGGTTTAGATGCAACTATAACCAGAAAACCAGGGTGAATTTAGAAAAGCTTGGGCCTATCAGCCTTTATAGAACAGGTAATTGCAGTTTTCTGGGTACTCAGAGTGTGCGGTAAGAAAATAGAACCAGGTGATCTCACCAACTAGTGTGAGAAAGAAATATTGGGCTGAATATTAAGGATCTGCCTCCACACACTGGATGTGTTTGGGCTGTTGAATGTTCTCCTGAGGGGAAGACAGCAGAATCCCTGAACAGGAAACAAAACCGAACCTCAAAACCCAACTTGGCACTTGAAACTCATGAAGTTTTGTCCATGCACCTTTCAGCTTCCCAGCTGGGGAAACAAGCACAGAAAGGCAACTTCCTTGTAACTGCAGCAGGAATCCTGAATGGCAGGCACAGAACAGAAATCAGGCCCCAGATGAAGGCTGATGCCATCCAGAGGGACTTGGGTAAGCTCAAGAAATGGGCCTGTGTGAACTTCAACAAGGTTGAAGAGCAAGGTCCTACAGCTGGCTTGGGGCAACCTGTGGTATCAATCCAGGCTGGGGGAATGAAGGGATTGAGAGGGACTTGTAGGTGCTAGTAGATGAAAAGCTGGACATGACCAAGTGTGGGCTTGCAAATGGTGAAACACTGGCACAGATTGCCCAGAGAGATGCCAGATGCCCCATCCCTGGCAACATTGAAGGTCACATTGGATGGGGCTTTCAGCAACCTGATCTAATTGAAGATGCAGGGATTTGGACGAGTTGACCTTTAAAGGTCCCTTACAACTCACAGTATGATCTGTGCTGTATTTGCAAGGGCACAGTCTTTTCCCAACACAAGTTACATCCAAAGCAACCTAATGTACTTCTCACCTAGGACCATTTGTTGCATACATTTTGATGCTATAAGGACCTTCAGACATACATGTGTTACTGTTTCAAGGGTGGAAATCCAAGGGAGAATGGTTTTGTGCAATCCCTACCAGGAGGATGCTTTCCCAGGCCATCCAGCGGATGGGCAGTACAGCTCTTCCCTGGATCCGGTAGTAATCCCCACTGTAGAGATTCCTGCTCATGCCAAAGTCTGCAATCTTGATGGTGTAGTTGTTCCCCACCAGGCAGTTGCGAGTTGCCAGGTCTCTGTGCACAAAATTCAGAGATGCCAAATACTTCATTCCAGAGGCGATCTGGGTGGCCATGTACAGCAGGTTGGAGTAGCTGCAGTAAAAGGAAACAAAGAACAATCAGTATTGCTGCCCACACTCAACAGCTTCTTGTATTTGCTGTGGTACAGTGACCTGTTGGTTTAGTTTTTGCTGTGGCAGTGAAACTCAACTGTCTAGTTTCAGGCACTAAATCCCTCGCCTGCCAGGCCAAGCCAAGCTCTTGGGCTGCCAAAGCAAGAACAGACAAGCTGTCCGTGCAATTCAGGGCCCTTGGAATTTGACATCCTTTAGAGTTTTTAACATCAAGTGTTAAACTCAAGATTTTCAAAGAGTTCATGCAAAGCACCAACCTTCTGCAGAGAGACATGGAAAATTAAGCTGCACAATCTCAGAATCTCATATCTTAAAACCTGCTTGGCCTGGAATTTCACACGCTGCCACTGTGGCATGCTCACATCAATGTAAGTATGTCACAACATTAAAGACATCTTATTTTTTAGTATGTTTAATATTACTGAAAATATAAACAGACACATTTTCCATCTAATATAATTTTAATTCCCTCATTAGCAAAATGAAGGTAATACCAATAAAGATGCATGATACACAGAGAGGGTTTGGACCATCTGCCTTTCAGCAGTCCTCACACACTGTTATCCTCTGATGTTTCCCACTGTGGGCTGCCCAAATGCTCCACACAACCAAGCATTTCTCACAACAAATCTAATAAAAGTGCTCACAGTTGGTATTTCTCTGATAAAAGTCACAAAAAGAAAGTCTATCTCCTCCTCCTCATGCTCTGGTGGCAGCGAGAGAAGCAATAACATGTTATCTGAATTACAGTGATGTAATGTACCTAATGATTACAGATCCAATCTATTCTCATCAATAGCTAAGCTACCACTACAGCATCCCATGATAATAGATCCAACCTACCTTCATCAACAGCTAAGCTATCTCTACAGCATCTAATGATAACAGATCCAATCAATCTATCCTCATCAAAAGCTATCAGTACAGTGATTCAGTCAGTCCTTCCCCCCTGTAGGGGCTCTGGACACTGCTCCCCTCCCAGCCCTTCAGCACAGTGACCACCACACTCAGCTAGGTGATACCCAGCCCAGTCCCACAGGCAGGTCCGTGTTTTTCCTGAGCTGGGTGGACCTGTTGTGCCCAAGAGAAGGAATTCTGCCACCCACTTGTACCTTGTTAACCTGGTTGCTTTCAGAGCGGGCACAGCCTCCATCCTATGCTCTCCCTTCCCCTGCTCTGCTGCAGTTGTCTCCTGCCTCAGGCTGTTGCTCTGCCCTTTGAAGCAGCCCAGTCTCTCCTGTCCCACCTGCACCCTGGCAGGGTCCCACCTTTTGGCTCCCTGCCCCTCTGCTCAGCAAGCTCTGCAGGGCTCCACGTCTGCAGTGCTGCATACAGAGGGGCAAGACAAGAGATGCTTCTTGGCAGAGTCATCCTCATGACTTGTTAGACAGCCAGAGAGACAGTGGGGAGATGCATTTCAAATACCAAACAGCCATAAGGACTTTGAAATGTGTCACCTCTCTGCAGGAAAGTGTTCAAGTATGAAGTGTTCAAGGCCAGGCTGGACACAGGGGCTTGGAGCAAGCTGCTCTAGCGGAAGGGGTCCCTGCCTATGGCAGGGGGTTGCAACTGGATGAGTTTTAAGGTCCCTTCCAACACAAACCAGTCTGGGATTCTATGAAAGGGCTGTTCACTACATCCAATGTACCAAATACTGGGTCCAAGACACACATGAAATGGTTGGACCTTGCCACATGAAACAGCCACTGGCATCAGCAGAGCCAAGCTGCCCTCTATGGCAGGAGGATTCATTTTACCCTCAGTAAACAACTCCTATACAGATATCTGAGCTGGTCATACTGGCTTCCTTTAATGTGAAACTCTACCTGGTTGGAAGGAACGAGAGGCTGAAAGATCTGCTGGATTGAAAGAAAAACTAGAAGAAGAGCCAGATGGAAACCAAGCAAGAATAATGTGAGTGACAGTGCTGAAGTCAGGTGAGAGGTGAGGAGCAGATACAGAAGAAAGGACAGCCTGAGACTTCAGTCAGGAAAAAAGGCTACAAGTCTAAAGGTAAAAGCTATACCAGATGTGCAGAAAGGACAGGAGGACTAGAGAAAGCTGGAAAAGCTTTCTACTCAGATGTAAATCCTTTCCCAAACTATGGTTCCTGGTGCATCATGACTGCAGGATGCCAGTTTAACACTGCACAACAGGACTGACCACTGCCAGCTACTGGCAGAAACACTTGTGTTCTCTCGACTTGGTAAGACCCAGCCACCTCCTAGTCCAGTCCAACAGGACTGGCTCTGCCTAACTGACTAGTCCTTCAACTATAATTAACCTTTGGGGAGGTCCATGCCAAAGGCTAAGCAATGCACCAAGTTTCTGATCAAGGAAGGTTTCTTTCTGCACACAACTCTTCTCTAAGGAAAGGATTTCTGCAATAGTAGGATGCTTTTATGTTAGATTTAATCCATCCATATAGGAGGAAGACAAGTGTCACCACTGACACAAAATGGTTTGCCAAATGTTCTCCTCCTGCTGGCTGATGAGATCTTTCCTTTATTGAAGCTCTACACTCAGCTCCTCCCATGTAATATTTTTGAGACACCCAGAGAGCAGTGAAAGCCCAAGAGACATTCCTGATTTTCTTGCTGTAACACAAATCCACTGACATAAACAGATGTCACATCAGCAAACAATAAATCTAAGATGGTCACTGTGAGCAGCCCAGTCAGGAACACCACATGGAACACAGATCTCCAGAGACCTCAAGAACAATGTCCCAAGCAAAGCAGGACTTGTGTCCACAGTGTGTGCCATGGCAATAGCTGGGCTGGAGGCATGTCATTGCTTGGAAGGCACAGCAAATGAAACTGATAGCTCCGTGCTGTTGTTTTGTCCCAAAGATGGACAGTTCCTCTTACCTGACACAGGGAATGTTGTTTGAAATGGCAAATTTGCTATAGATCTCCCTCTGTGACAGGAACTGATTGAGGTCTCCATTTTCCATGTACTCTGTTATCATGCACAGGGGATCATCACGCACACACACCCCCAGGAGCCGGATGATATTTGGGTTCTTGAGCCTTGACATGATCTTGATCTCCTTCAGGAAATCATTTCTTGTAAAACAGAAAACACAGGTTTGAATCCTAAATTATTCCTTTGTCTAAGGAAAGCAGAAGTGGTGCGTAAGCACATCTCAGGCATTTACACTTCTGCCCCCAGTAAGTCTGAAAGCTGGTTCTGTGCTTGTGGTCAACACTGACCCCTTCCACAGCAAACAGGATTAATACAGCATTTCAGTTTGACATCACACCTATTCCTATCCCCCACTCCCTGCTTGAG
>JBCJKH010056592.1:2528-21392 GCA_039877255.1 Loriculus beryllinus
AAGCCTCCATCAGCCTCACCATCCCCAGATGTATTTTTCTCCATGTAAGATATAGATGGATGATGGAGTGGTAAAGTAGTCAGCTGTCTTTTGTGGCAGTGGGGTTGAGGATCACGTTCTGTGGGAGAGGCTGTGCTCCAGGAGAAGTGGGGTGCAATGCTGGCACAGGACAATCCTCCCACCTTTCGCAGGTGGGGACCTTTCTCTGCTCAGGTACTCCAAACCATCTAGAGAAAGGGTATTGCAACATGATGGATACCAGCAATTCTGTGTTGTAATGAGCCCTCTCTGCAGAAGGGACAGGTCTAGAAATCCATTTACTGTAGAAATCCATTTCTACACAGTAAATGTAGATCTTTGGAGACAATTGCAACCAAAGCCCTCTTCTATTAATTTTCCTACTATTTGTGTGGGAAGAGGCAGCACAGCAGAGGCAGTGGCAACAAGCAATGACCTGGCTTTCAGGGAAGCCCTGTCTCTGTGGTGGAGTCCCTGCACAAAGATGCTAGGCTGGTGCTGGAGCACAGCAGCACGATGGCAGAGGACAAGTTGTTGCCCAAAATAAGCAGCTCCAAGGCATGGTTTTCCTCAGTGTGTCTGCTGCAAAATCAGCATGCTGCTCCCTGGAAGGGAAACGTCTGATTCTCAACTCTGGCTTTGGCTGGCATGCAAATCCCATCATCTTCCATGTGTGTATTGGGTGTGGGGGGGAGGTGGCCTTACAACTTTAATGATTGCAGAAAGAGATTAATCTGCCGGTAGGACCTTTAGGAAACACATTTCCTTCTGCCTTGCATGTGATTTTGAAAAACATTTGGTTGACATCTTTCTTTAAGCTTCCCAATCATTCTTCATATCTACAAACCCCCAACAGCAAAACATTGGCAGAACCACAGTTTCACAATATTTTTATTAAGGAGCAGATCACCCTCTCAGCCTTGATGCTTCCCTGTCTGTGTTTCCTTGAGGAAGGATTTCGACACTGAGAAGACCATTGGACCTTGTTCATTTCAAGGCATGATGGTCTCTCTTTGTGGCTTGAGTTCAGGAAAACACCCTGAAAGCAATGGAGCAGCTATGTAAAAGCTTTCCTTTCTTGGTACAAAATTAAAGATGTTTAGCTCCTTTCTTGACTTACCAACATGGAGTCTCATCACATGCCATAAGAGCTATATTGAACATGCTTCAGATAGATGCAGAATAAGGACACCTAGCATGCTTATGCTAGTATGTATGTACTTACAAAACACTATGCACTACAATAACCTTTGTAATCCAAACACTGACAAAGGAAACAAAATAGCATACCAAGTAAACAAACACTTTATATATATGTAGTGCCATTGGCTATTCTTATTAGAAGGAAGGTCTGAGTAATAAACTCCCTATTATTTCTTTTAACCCCCAGGCTAAGTAATACACTGTATCATATTAGTCATATGGGACTTATATTCCAAGTATTTCTTTCCATTTGGATTGCCTAAGAGTTAACCTAGGAGAAAGGCAGAGCATAGTGATGACACTAAGCCCATGTAGATAAATATCATATGCTTTCCAACTTCTTCACATTTGGTTTATATCAGCAGTGCTAAATTCCTCCATAATTCCAAAAATTGCATTCCAACTAGTTGACATCTACATTAGCTGAATGTTAATCCAGTTAAAAATAAATGCAAATTTTGAAAAGAAAATGAACTCAGATATGCTTAGAAAAACCAGCTATTCCCACTTTTGTCTTTGGGGAGACATCAGCAGTCTTCCTTACACATTCCCTTCAAGACTATTTTAGAGGATTGAACAAGGCATTTTAAAATACAAGACCAAAAGGTAATTCTAGAGAGGAACTTGTTTACCAGCTTCGCTGAAGGTCATCTTCATTCTCACCTCCAAACCAGGTCCATGTAGCTTGCACAGCAAACTAAGAATAACCTTACTACTCACCTGGGTCTTTATCACACACACTTGTATGAATTCCCAGCTGCCCCACCACAGCTTGTTCCAATTGCAGATAAATGTGATTAATGAGAAGAGCATTCCTGGTGCATTACCACTGCTCCTAAAAAAGGACTGTAATAAAATTGTTATTCTTGATTTTCCCCCCAAGATCTGCTTGCCCAAATTCTGCCATGCTCTGATCCTGGGGTTATCTATGCTAGCACCATCTGGTGAGTCCCAGAGATATTACATGCTCCTTAGGAAAGTCTTCGACAGAGGAAGCACCAAAGGTGTGAGGGGTATTTGCTCCCACATGGTCTCCAAGGAGAAACTCCTGGTGATGACAGATGAGCCTGGTCCATGCAGCTCTTGCCCCCAACCTTATTTGCTTGCCCAGTTTGCTCCCCAAAGCTCCCAGGCTTCCCATGCAATAACGCACAGCGGCATTTCCGTAAGCCTGCAAGGGGGCTGGCCCATGCTGGGTCAGAGTCTGTGTCCGTGATTACCAGTGCTTTAATGTCCATTTCCCCACTCCTTTGATCCTGCCCATGGCATGCAGAAGAAAGGAAAATCTGGCTTTTGTCTGAAGCACATTTAACCCTGCTGCCCAGAAATGGGACCTTGTCAGTCAGTGGATTTCATGGGTGGATGAATGAGATCACAGCAGTCTTCCATTCATTAAAAATAAAAGGCCTTCCTAACTCTTGCTTTAGACCTGTTAGGAAATTAATGCATTTAATGTCAGACCTTAATGGCGACAGACCACAGTATTACTACTTTTATATTACGAATACAAGCAGTAGCTAAATAGCTCATCAGCTCCTGAGTTGGAGTGGATTTCAGATGAGCTTCTGTTGCTCAGCTGGTATGAAATCCCTGATAATAGACCACAAATGATGCCACTTTAACCAGGGGTTGAGAGGGTGTACTGCTAAATTTGTCTGCAAACAACAACCTAGATGTTGGGACTGCGTGTTCTCATCTCCAGCTGGGATTGTCAGAGGAGTTTGATGCCTGGCCATTCCTTTTTTCCTTTTACTATAAGTCTTTCCAGAATCCATATACCCAATTTCACAACTTCTTTGGGTGCTTCTTCTTTAAACAAATGAAGCCTTTGTCAGAGAAACGCATGTGTCTCCAGACCTTTGTGTAAAGCAGATGCTGATCAACGTTTGAGCTATGCTGGGTTTCCCAGTAAATCAATGATGTTGTTGAGCTGGAGGCTGGTGCATTCAAATATAGTCCTCCAAAAACCTCCTGTGACACTTGTTATGGGGTGATCTGCTGCATGGTGTCCCCTCCTGAGCAGGAATTGTGCCAGAAGTGGGAGGTAAGGGATGAAATTGAGCCCTCTGAACTTTAAGTGCTGAGATTAAGGAGAGGGAAGACCAATCACTTAGCACAGTATTATCAGCTGCTGTTCCAGGACCCATGTGTGCATAGGTTGGGGATATGGGTAAAGCAAGATGCATTTAATATACATCCTTAACAAGGTGTTGGTCTTCTCTCCTAAGTCTATATTGTTGCATGATCTCACATATCCACTACCACAGACATGAAAGGTGATGCTGACTTCAAAATGGGCAAAACCGCAACAGGCGCATATCTGAGTTTTAACTAATTTTCCATTCAAGTCCCACCAGGGCTACCACACTGCACCAGCAGCTCCCCACAGTTGGCAATGCACTGCCAGTTCACACGCATTCAAATTGGCACAAAACCAAACTAAAACCCTCTGCCAGAGCCAAAGGTTATTTCATTGCTCATGCCAGGACCACTGCATAGCAATGATGGAGTTTCCCTGTGCTAAACTCTCTGCCAGTGTCAAGGTGTATGACCAAACAGCTTGCTACCAGGAGGAAAACTGGCGAAAACCTACATGGTTTGTCTGTAATAAACAGGCTGGAATAATCTCCATGACAGATCTGCCCATATGAAATTTCCTGGTTTGGTTGTTTCATGCAATGTGTACCCATGGGGAACAAGCAACTACTTCCTCACCTGCTGGCTGATGTAGGCATCTATCAGATAAACAGAACCCCAGGTATATCCAGCAGCTGGAGTTAACACACTTCCAGCCAGAAAACAGATATGTTTTGAGCCATGAGTGCAATTATCCACTGGGGTACTCCCAAGGGATGTGTTTGACTCTTCATCACTTGAAGACTTCCAATCAAGTTTGGGTGTCAGTCCCAGAGCATCATTACACTCCTGCAAGTGGGCCTGACACAGCACTGCAGGAGATGTAGGCAGCAAAGAGCAATTCCTTGTGATCTTAAAACAGACAGCTCAAGGAGGGATCAGATCTCAGAGTTCATGTGTTGATACGTCAGCACTGAATTAAGCTGGCATTCAAATCTCCCCAGTAAATCCAGCAAGTGTTAACATTTATTGATGTTAATTAAGACATTGAATATATGGCTGCAGAAACGCTATGATTTTACAACTAAAACTCATCCTGGCACCATCCAACAGGCTTGAAAGGCATGATGCCTAACCCTTTACGTAGTCTTACCTTCTGTGTTTGACTGGGGTGAAACGAAGGTGTCTGTCAGCACTTGCTCTCTAGTGCTCGCACAGGGTTTTTTTGCTGACGCAGAGACAGCATCACATCTCTCCTGTGTGCTCTAATTGCAAATAGCTAAAACATCTGATTCATACTTAACATAATTATATTAATCCTAAACCAAATAATCTCAGCTCTTATGTTGTCAGAGTGTAATTTCGCTGTTACTTTAAAATCACAGAAAATAGAGCTGGAAGGAAGCTCACAAGGTCACACAGCATGACTGGGTGCCAGAAGATCTCCAAATCATACATTGGAGATGGAGATTCCCTGTGCAGCTGCCTTCGCACCAAGCTGCATTGGCAAATCAACAGCTTGCATTCAAAACCCACACCAGAGCATCCCTATCTTTAACTTAAATCTCTTCCGCTACAGATTTAAGGCTGGGATTTCTATCCTTGTTCCTTAGTGAACACGAAACCAGTTTATTAATTTTCCTCCTTATTTAAATATTTGTGTTACAATGTAGAATCATGGAATGGTTAGGGTTGGAAAGGACCTTAGGATGATCTATACGCTTCCCACTAGACCCAAAAAGTTCAGGTTGCTCAAAGCCCCTTCCAACCTGGTCTTGAACACTGACTCTCAGGGATGAAGCATTTACAACTTCTTTGGGCAGCCTGTGCACCTCACCACCCTCACAATAAGGAATTTCTTCCCTATATCTAACCTAAATCTCCCCTTTTTAAGTCTGAAACTGTTATCCCTTGTTCTATCAGTACAGTCCCTTATGAAGAACCCGTCATCATTGTAGGTCTTTACCATGCATTATCCCTGCTCAGCTTGATTCTTGTCATCTTCTTGCAGAAATCACATTTTCTAGACCTCTCATCAGTCTTTGCTGAACAATCTTCAGACATTTCTTGAAGTGTGGATTGCAAACTCTGGGCTGTTCACTGCGCCTGAGGCTTTGCCAGCCCTGAGCAGAACAGAAGGGATACACATCTGCAGGTGATGGATAGACACATGTATGACATATGGCACCCTGGTTTACACTCTCCAGAGAACTTTCAGCATTTTATACAAGTTGTTTGGCATATTGGACTGTCTGTGTGGCATTTCTGGGGCAGTCATCCCAGTCTGCACCCACTTCAACCCTTTTCTGCATTAGATTTCCAGTTCCCTGCCTGTTCTCCCCACTTGTCCTAGGGAATTACCAAGGTTTGCTTTTTCCCACACTAAATTGTACTTCAAATGGAGCCTCACCTTGTCCAGATCATTTGGGGCTCTAATTTTGTCCATGGAAGGGTTTAAAACACCTCTTGCCTTGTCATCACCTGAGCATTGTCCTTTTAAATTAGAATCATAGAATCATAGAATAGTTAGGGTTGGAAAAGACCTGAAGATCATCCAGCTCCAACCCTCCTGCCATGGGCAGGGACACCTCACACTAAACCGTGTCACACAAGGCTTTGTCCAACCTGGCCTTGAACACTGCCAGGGCTGGAGCACTCACAACTTCCTTGGGCAAATTATTCTAGTACAAAGGAAATGTATTTTGTTTTGTGTTATTGTGTTGGTTTGTTCTTTTTTTTAATAAACCAACAAAGAGAAAATCCAAGCAAACACCTTTTGTGTCTCCAAACCTCCCCTAGTGCTCAATGTTAACATACCAGTAACAAGGGTAGATTCTCTCAAGACTTATCCAGCACCTCCAGGCTTTGGCTTCCTCTGATCATTCTCTGATTAGATCTGACAATAGGAAAATGTGCCTTATTTCAAGCCTCACAAACCCTGAGGACTCTGGACTTTTGCAACAGGGCCCTACTCTCCCTTGGTGAACATCAGGAGGATGAAGGACTTCCTCACTGCTCAGACAAATGAGCCCCATGTGTACCCCAAAAGACAATAGTCCTTGACTAACAACAAAAAACACCCAAACCCCTGAGAGTTTCCAAACCCTGATCAAACACCTCATGTGAACTGCCAAAGGAGATCTCGAACCATCTGGGGCTCTGAATCAGTTTTATTTATCTTGCTTGCAACCAGGAGGGCACTAAAATTGGGGAAAGCTTCACAACAAGGGCAATAATTTCTGAACCTGCTTTTAAAATAAGATTAGGTCTGGTTATGAAAGAGTTCACATGAAGTGCCAGCATGCAATGGGCATTTCAGCCTTGTGATCCATCCATGAGGCAGAAGCAGCGCTAAAGCAGCATTTGGTAAGAAACAAGTAAGGAAAAAGGTAAATAATATGATACCACTCTTGTGAATCACTGCCACACCGTGGGGGTAAATACACAGAGGAGTAAATACACTTATTACACAATATTGAAATCAAATCTTCTGAAACAAAAGGCTTTGTCAGAGCTGGTGGGTTGCAACTGAGCTTCACAGAGCTGTGTCTTCTATATCCACAAAGCTAAGTAACAGCATATATGTCTCAGCATCTATGTGAGTTATTAACTCAAACCAGAGCGGACCCCAGCCAAACTGTCCTGCTTTCCTGGCTGTGTATAAGAACCAGCCAATGCTTAACAAGCACTTACCATGGTTTTCATGTATAGCCATAACCCAGGTTTGCCTGATTTGCAGATGTGAGTGAACTCCTAGCTGAACTGGGATGAGTCTCATGTTTCCCACCACCCAGCAATAGTACTAATCTGCTTTGACAGCTTCAGTCTGTATCACCTGAAAAAATTCAGCCTTGTTATTTATTTTTTTAATCCTTTTGTACAAAAATACTATATGCCAGGGCTAAAACCAATGTTTCCAGAAAACAACACCACAAAATTATCTTCATTAATTCCATGCACATATCTGAAAGGACATTAATCTCAGCAGCTGATTAATGCGCAGCTGGAGTTTCTCCTGGATGCTACCTTTTATAGACCCTATAAAAGGAAGAAGATTCTGAGTCCTGGAAATATATACATGGGAGGGAAATCCCTGCTGAGCCACTCAAGTGCACGTGCACTGGGTCCTCAGCTGCCTCAGCCCTGTCTGGGCTTCTCTGTGCAGCATAGTAGACAGACAAGGTAAATGCAAATGCTAAGAGTGAAGCTCTGGGATCCATCCAGGGGAGATGATTTTAGGGTATGAAAAACTGATAGAGAAAACAGGTATGAAAACCTGATCTACACATGGAAGCATGCATAAGAATATACCTGCAGTTATATCAGGCAGGTGAAAAATGCAAGGCCAAGAACCAAGATCAAGAAAAAAAACTACCTCCCTGTGGTATATTATTGTGAACTTAGGTATGTGTGATAGGTAGCAGATGAAGATCTCTCTTGCTACTAAACAGTGTAGTAAAGAAACCCTAAAAGCCCACTAAACTGTTCCTATATGACAGTCCCTAAATTCCAAGACATGACCCATGGTCTACCTTCAAAGATACATCTGTGGACCACAGAATTCTTTTTTCCCCTGTCACCATGCTTGAACCCCACCCCCCCCTCCCCCCATGCTGCTGTATTAAGCCAGCCTCGATGTATTTGCCAGGAATGTGTTTGCATGCTGTCTTCTTACATGGGAGACAAGCATTTTTGGAAGGCCAGGAGCACAGCCAAGGACTGAACGTGGGATGAGAGCAGTCCAATAACAGAAGGCACGAACCCACATTGCTCCACCACTAAATGATCTCCTGCACCACTGGGGATTCGCCTTTCCATTAGCCACCCCTTAATTAATGCAGTCAGGCACTGCTCTAATTCCATGCCTGCATCACAGTCCAAGCCTAAGCCTATTCCTACAGACATTAATGGCAGACCTGCTATTTATTTCAGTAACAGCAGGATTGGACCACAAACATCTGCCTTCACCTGACCTTCCACATGCAAGGGAGTTAAAGCTTCTCTCTCTCTGGTTTTGCTCTTCTCCGTTCCTTGCCAGAAGCTGTCCAAAACCATTGCACCTGAAATGCCACCAAGAGCTGTGCATATGCCATGCATAACCCCCAGTGTGAAAAATGCTTAAAGGGCATTTTAAGAGAAGTATCGTTTAATGAAAGCATAATAGGGGGATTCCAAAATTAATAACATGGGAAAGGTTTTGTGTGGACCCAGAAGCATGCTACATTTTCCAGTGATGTGCCTTCCATACTCTACAGAAAACTAGCCTGAGCCCAAACTTTGCCACCTCTGCTTTGATGTGGGTGATCAGTGTGCCCACAGCTTCTCTCTCTTGCCCAAAGTGCTGCTGTACATTTACCGCAGCAATAAAGCACTACCAAGCAGTAGCATTCACCCATCTCCCCTTTCCTTATCCCTGTTATGGATTCTGAAGAATCTTGCTGGCATCATGAGGAAGCAAGGGAAGACTATCAAAGCCCTGATCGTGGTCTTCAGGCACTCACGTCCCAGTCTCAATCCAAACCACTTTGCTGTGACCTGATACCCTGGCACATAAAGGCACGTAAGATCATTTGTGATCTTCTCTAAGCTTTTTTTCCCCCAAATTATTAATATTTGTAGGATTGATTTTAATGAGCAAAACCATTCTCATAATCCTGGCCGCCCACTGCAGGCAGTGGGGGGAATTGGACAGCTGCAGCAAGAGCCAAATCATTCTTCCATTCGAAACACCCTTATGAAATAATAAAATGGGTTTGTTGAAAGAATAGAGCCCAACAGTTTCCACAAAGGCAGCTGGTTACGGCTGATGTGCCTTCCTCAGTGGAACAGAGGAACTTAAGCGAAGTCAGATTGTGGTAAATTGGTGTGAATTCTGTGTGACTGTCAAACAAATCAACTTTTGAAATGGGTGGTTTTCTTCTTCTTGCAAATGGCATTTTTCCTTCTCTAAAATCACTTTCGTTAAAACCTCCCATTGTAATGTGCTTGGTGTTTAATAATACAAGTATTGCATGCTTAAGAGCAGCTGATCAAGTTGAATTACTTCTGTTGAGATTCAGCAAACATAGCAAATATCTTAGTACTTTCTTGTTGAACGTAAATGAAACCAAGAGCACCAGATTCTTCATCCTGTCGTGGTTGCAGAAAAAGGGAATAAACACATTCAGAATCAGGTCAAAAGGTTTCTGATATATTTAAGGTATATATTTAAGCTTTTCTTCTCTCTTATGGTTTTTGAGCCCAGAAGCCAGGAGAGAAACATCTTTGTAAGAGAGAGGAGATCAAGCCTGCGTTAAAGAACCAGCTGCCATTTATTCCCAATCTGGCAAATGACCCTGGAGTATATGGTAAAAAGTGTGAATTAAACGACACAGACCTCCTCACCAGAGCCTAGTGAGTCTGTTTGCTTATTCAGCTTATACAGTCCTTGTTTTATACTTGGATGCATATGAATAACAACAAAATTTTAAGCCTGTGCCAGCTGGTTTGTTTAAGACTCTGACTACCTTTATACCCAGCACTTGTTCAAAGGAGTGGAAATGCCTTCCCACGATGAATCCAACCCACCCACCAGTCTCTGTCTGAGAGCTTTGGGCCCTCTTACCCTAATCTTATTTCTTAATGAACTCTCCTCTCTTCTAAGTGCTCTATAGATGATGTTAAAGTATTGAAAGGATTTTACACAAATGACCAAATTATTTTCATAATTTCCTTGTATTTTCTTTTAAAACACTTCCAACAGTTCTACCATGATATGAACTGAATTGGGGTTTTCCCAGGGTTTTTCTCCTTCCTTGCATATTTTTTTCCACTGCACCAAGCACTCAGCTGGACTCATCTCCTCCTCCTCTTCCTCCTGTGCTCCGCATCTCTCCCAGTACAGCATGATACCATCATTTGCCCTCTGCAGAGCTTTCTTTTCCAATGCCAAGTCCTGTACCCTAGCAATGATGTTATGCTGGAAAATATAATGGCTTTTAATATTTGGCCTTTAAGAAGTGTTATGTCTTATGAGACAGGCTTTAAGCAAGCAAGGGGAAGGTGCAGTTATGAGTAACTTTTACTCTTATTGGCCCCTTATGCATCTACACTTCACTGCTTTGTGTTCTTTCTACCTGTGGGAGGTCACATCCTTTTTGATTCTCAGTCTCCCATGCCTCTAAACAAGAGAAGAATCTTGATGCCATCCTCTTTTTCCAATCTGCTATACAAACTATATTGCCTTTACAACTTACAGCAGTTGTAAGATCTGGGGATTTGTCCTGGAAGAACTATTTTTAGCAGCCTGAAGTCCCAGGCCTGACTGTGGATACTTCCTGTCCACTTGGTCCTCACAGAGCATCCCATTGTGGCCTGTCTGCTTCACATGATGGGACCAAGGGGACAAAGGA
Source organism: Loriculus beryllinus (assembly GCA_039877255.1). Classification (NCBI taxonomy): domain Eukaryota; kingdom Metazoa; phylum Chordata; class Aves; order Psittaciformes; family Psittacidae; genus Loriculus; species Loriculus beryllinus. Next base: position 13,217 of record JBCJKH010056592.1, read on the forward strand.
GGAGGTGACTTAGCTTGGTGTCTACCATCCACACCATGGGGGATTGTCCTTGGCAAACTCAGTTTGCTGAACTTCCAAGTAAAATAATTGGATTGTGATTGTTCAGTGGAGCAACACAAGCAAAAATGCCTATAAGCTCCTTTTCAGGAGCACACAGCACAGACCGTGTCAGGGTGAAGCACCTCAGTTAAGTATGAGAATAATTTGTATTCACCAGCATTTATGGCCAGAAGAGAGACTGGATCTGGGCTTCTTTGTTTCCACTTATCTCTCACTTACTAATCCAGAGTTTCTGACATTTGTAATGTTCTGCTTTATTACTATGCATTAGTCTAAGCTTATAATGAACATGGTATGAGACATACATGGTGCAGCATATTATGAACGACTCTGATTGACGGTGCCGTGCAGTGATGACAGCACTGTGTTTTGCTTTCATTTTTGGAGACTAAGTGGCTTACATGTGGTCCCATTTAAAGGATGTCTGGGTGGCAGCTGCATTCTCCTATGTGCTTATGAGAGGGAAATGAACTTTTCAGTCCCGAAACACTGTAAAAAGGGGTTATGTAAAAACGCTGCATGCAGCTATTGAAGGGGAAAAATATCCTCTCCAGACAATGTGACTTCCTGTTTACAAAATACAAACGTTTTGGACATCACTCTGAAATGTCACGCAAGATCTTTGATGCTTTCCAGAGCAATGTCCAGCTTGGGATCAGAATGAGTTTTTTTGAGGGCACTATCCTCAGGGAATGAGACTTTCCAAGCCTATACATCTGAAATTGCCAGTCTGCTTCCCAAATTTCAACCGCCCTCTTGAAACACAGAGACCTCATGTTTGGGGATGCTGAGCCTGTGCCCAAAGCAGCACCCTTCTAGTGATGAGGAGCCTGTTGCCCTTGTCTAGGAGGCAGCCATATACCTGTGACTTTTTTCTTTTCCTTTTACAGACACTTTGCACTTTAAAAACAATGCAGCACTGAAGAAGATCAACCCCCTATACCTGATGTAGAGTCAGGATGGGAAAAAGCAGTTCTACTTCTGAATGCAGAAGGGATCAGCTTGTTCAGTTTCCTAACACAAAAAGTGTCACTAGTCTAGCCTGTCCTGTGAAATGCTTCTCTTCATTAGGGCCAACAGATATTTATCTCTATTACTGTGTAAGGGTATCTTAAAGCCCATGTGGAAGCCAATGGTCTGAGCTATAAACACCTCCTAAAGTTCTTCCTATGGGCCACGGTTGAATAGGACTTGACAGAGTGTATCATCTCCTCTCTCTTCTTGGGTGCTGGCAAGCAGCATTTTGTTCCTTTCCTTTTCTATGGCAGGGGCTGCCCCTACAGCTCAGTGCTCATTTGCAGAGAGGAAGCCAAGGGCAATTGAGGAGCTCTTGTTGTGCATTGGCACCAAATAGCAGAGCTGAGGAATGAGTGAATAAGCAAACAAGTCCTGCCAAGACAAAATAGTCACTTTAAGTGGAGTTGTGGCCTCCAGTGACAAAGTACGAGGAGGTTGCCAACAGAGGGCTGAGCCAGCAAAACGTTGGTTTATTTATACATTTCAGCATGCACCAAATGCATACACTGTGCTGTACTCTTTGAAGGGAGAGGAGGGTGGATGAAGTGAGGGGGAACTGTGTGATAATAACTATACTTTCTAAAACACACATACTAGGGTTACATGTCTGAGACCAGGACACTGATTTCCAGGGAGAACATCTCCCAAAGGACACCCAGAGGTCCCTACTTCCCGCTTAGGAATCAAAGGCTGACAGTACTGAGGGTTGGTGTAGATGGTATTTATTATGTCTGGTACCCAGGGGAAAATGAGCAGTAGACACTCCTCACATGGTCTTCCCATCCGCAGTGCTGGATGTGGACATGAATCACCAAGCTCTCTCCTGTGCCCACCATCATTCAGGGTACCCACGTATGGACTGCACAAGACTCTCCCCTGCAACCCCAAAGCTGGGTCTCTACCATCAAAAAGACACTCATATTTGGGATAAATTTCCTCCTCCTTTCTGCCACCTCTGCCATACAAAGGGGAGGAGATAGGGACAGAAATTTGATGTCTATGGTGCAAAACCTCCACCACTTTGGATCCTGCTTCTTGTGCATCTATAAGGATAAACCAGACATACCTTTTCTTTTTTGTTGTTTCTTTGGGGGTCTTGTTTGCATTGTTTTGCTTGTTGTTGGAATGCTTACTCTGATAAGCTGTGTCCATGAAGCAGCCAACATGAGTGCTTGTCTTCAGCATGCACAAATCACTGTTTGGTTCATTCCTATCGTGAACGCGGTGTACCTCAAGTGCTCCTTAGATAGTCAGAAATCACACAACGTCCACACAAGCTAAACTTGCCCTTTTTCTCCTTTTGTTTTGCAGCACTAGAAAGCAGGCACAGAGAGGAGGAGACCTCTCTCAGGCTCCTTGCTCCTGTCTGCTCCCTAAATAACACATTAATCACCCAGGCAATGTAACTGAACTCCAGGCTGCTGCCTTCTGCCTTGAAAAATGCACACAGCATCATTTCTGCAGTATTAGTATCTGGGAAGGAAGGTTGTTGTGCGTTTCTGAAATCTGATTTAGTCTGGAGAGTCTCTCCTCTTGGCAGCACTGACTGGGTCCAAGGTCTTGTGTGAGGAATGCATAAAATCATCTCGATAAGTTGAAGGAGAGCGTGATGCTCCATCCTCTAGCACACCTAACCTGGATGAACCTTGTGTTATGGTACAGACAAGTTCTGTTTTGGTTCAAAGCAGTTGGTTTTATTGTTTAAATTGACTTTTGACATTTTTCACCCTGACCCCATTGCACTTCTGTCCATACCACCATTAAAGGGTTATCTAATTCCACTAGAGGCCATCTGGGTTTCTCAAAGAGCATGAAATGTCAGGCTGAGATGAACCACAAGTGGTCCAAGTAGAGTATTAAGCTGTGTATGAAGAAAGTGGCTTTCTCTTGACAAATCCCAGAACCAGCCTGGCAAGGTTATTGACAGAAAAGTCAAACCAAAGCATGGGTCATGTTGCATGGGAGTGTCTCAGGCACAGTAAAACACCATGGGGATCAGTGAGACGAGGAGAGGCATGGCCATGGGCTGGCTGAAGACTGGCTCAATGAAGGATAATCAGGGAGCATGTCCTCTCAGAAAGAACAAGAGGAAAACTTACAGTCAGCTTAAAACATCAAGTTTGCGTCCAGGTCTCAGGAAAAATGCATGGGGGAAAAACTGCCTGCAAAAGCATTGCATTGCTAAAGATCTGCTGGGGTCAAAGAAAGCATGTGTCTGTGTGATATTAGGGTATAATATCTGGTAAGAAAGGGTGCTAAGGGTGAAAAGAAAGAAGGAAGAGGCACATGGGAAATCTGGAGGCAGAAATTGGCCTCTTGGATGTCCTGTTTGTTCACTTGGGCTTTGTATTCTAAGTGATGGAGAAAGCCATGCAGTCCTTCTCCCCCATTTACCAGGGCTGCAAGTCTTAATTTAAGATGGCAACTGAAATTGCTTCCTCTGGACTGTGATAAACCCACTCAGCTCCAGGGCAGGGGCTGAGACGTGTTGCAGTGAGTGTCACTTACTTTGAGTGAAAGGCTGCTGGAGAAATAAACAGCTGATTTAGCCTCTTGCCCTTTTGCAGAAGCAAAGAGGTTGCCAAGAAAGAAAACACGTTAATAACAACATGGTAATCAAGGGAGGCAAAGGGAAACGTTAAGTGGAAGCTACTGAGCAGGCTTTGTCATCTTTGGAGTATGCTTCCCCCATGGATGTTATTGGCAAGCATCTTGCCACAGTGCTGGGCAAGAATTGGGTGAGCTGAGTCCTTGTGTCCTTTAAAAGTGGCACAGGGTATAACAAAGGGATTTCTTAAGGTACATCACACCCTGAGTGACTCTAACACCTTTCTTGGGGTACAGAGAAGACAGCGTGCAAAGGAGAACATACCATTCAGATACACAAACACACGCTCGTCTGTCGTGACAAGTCTACTTCATGACCCCATCAAGCCTGTCACAATCAATCTTCATTTGGCTTTGAACATCGATAGATGCCTCAGCAGGTTTTGATTATGGCAATGCAATCAGCACTAGTGATGAGCTGTGGAAAATTCCCCCTCCACCCTTATCTCTTTATACTTAAATAGCTGGCTGGGCATTGCTGATCTTCATGCTGTGGGGAAGGCTGACCAGAGACTGGCACACTCAGAGGGAGTGGGAAACAGACTTTTCCTCACCATTTCTTGCTTTTTACACTAACAACTTGATAATACCTCACAGCTCACTGCTTTCTGCAGCCAGGCCTGTGTTTGTGGTAAGTGATGAAGTTTGCCCTACTGAGCAATTCCACTTTGTTATATTAAAATTGTAATGCGCACACACACAAAAGCATTAGGCATGATATTTTAGAGCAGGGATGAAGCCAATAGAAGAAGTAAATCTTTTCCACATTTGATGAAAATGAGACGCTTGCTTTACCAGCAGTTATGGAATGATGCCGATGCTGCTGAGTGAAGCTGGATGGTCCGTGTAAGGCAGGTGGCTGCACTGGAGGGTCCTTCTGGCCCTAAAATGGATTAATAATCCTTTAAAGAAATTATTTCCTTTTTCCCCCTGCATATTAGAACTAAAATGAACTTGGGGAGCACCGGGGGAGTATTCACATCCTTATGGCTTTATGCAGTCAGTTCATCTCACTGCCAGTATTAAACTGGCAGCATTTATTGGTTTACAACAGCGTCTGCAGACCTCCTGGTGCTGACATGCTATAGACCACTTGCTGGCCAGTGTTTCCCTGCTGTTTTCCCATCTGGTGCACACGGCAGTCAGACAAACAGGAACTGCTCGCTCTCAGCTCACTTGCCAGCAAGGACCGATGGCTGTGCATTATTCCCACGGTGTGGAAAGGCTGTGGAGCCACTCAAAACCACCTCTGCTGTATTTTAACAAGGGGAGCCTCCATTTGTGCAGCACCAGCAGTGCAGGAAGGGCCTGAGTGCTTCCCTGACGGGGCAGCTCTTGCTTAGGGTAGGGTGAGGCTGTCAAAAACACTGACATGCTGTGTCACCTAACATCAGGCTGTGATGTACTCATTCAGAGCACTGCTGACAAGAGACCACTCCAAATTCCTGGGGAGCATGATGCCAGGGTATTCATTCAGCTGTGCTGCTGAAATGCAGCATGTGTCGGGCTCTCCTGCAGCAGAAGGGGAAGGATGCCATTTGCTGCTCCTCACATCATCTTGTGTGCAGCATCTTTTGGTCCTTGGTCCAAGTTTCAATACTCAAGAGAAATACCTCAAATGCTGGTTATTATCATCATTATAATGGTCTTTTACAGAGTAAGAAGAAACACCAGGGCTTCCTTCAGCAGAGTCACAAGATGCTGGAACGCAGCTTTTCTAATCCTGAAATATGCAAGAACCAGCACTCTTGTCTTTTCTTAGTTATTCTAATCTTTTACAAGACTGATGTGGCTCAAGTCAAATATGCTGGGGAAAAAATGTACAGTTTCCACAGTCTGGAATGGCAATGTTTTCCTGAGCCCTGAATCAGAGGCCTTGATAACAGGGAACCAATAATATATTTGGAGCTGTGTAATCCAGAGGCTAAAGAGCAGCTTCAGACCAAAGGCCAGTTCAGTGCTTCTAGGCAGACCACAAGCTCCTTGCGGAGCAAGTCTCATCATCTTGTTCAGGGCCAACTCAAATAGAAGCAAAAGGCTTCCAGGGAGACACTCTACAAAGAATGGATGCTGGGAGAAAGATGCCTTTTCTATGGCTTCATCATCTGCAGGACCTCTTAGCTGCACCCATGCTAATATATAAAACAAGACCAGAGCTGAACATCCTATAGATGCCTGCACTAGTCTGTACTTTTCAGTCATTTACATGCTGCTGTTCTACATTCCACAGCTCCTCCAGGGATTTCAGCACGAGCAGAAGAAAACATAAATCATGGAAGCTGTGGATGTTGTCTACTTAGAATTTAGTAAAGCTTTTGACACCATTTCCCACAGCATTCTCCTGGAGACCCTGGCTGCTCATGGCTTGAACGGGCATAGTCTTTGCTGGGTAAAACACTGGCTGGATGACTGAGCCCAAAGAGTGGTGGTGGATGGAGTTGGTGGCCAGTCACAAGTGATGTTCCTTAAGGCCCAGGACCAGTTCTCTTTAATAATCAATGACCTGGACAAAGGAATCAAGTGCAACCTCAGTAAGTTTGCAGATGACACCAGGGTGGGTGGGAGTACTGATGTGCTTGAGGAATCAAAGGCTCTGCAGAGAGATCTGGACAGGCTGGATCAATGGGCCAGTTGTACGAGGTTCAACAAGGCTCAGTGCTGGGTCCTGCACTTGGGTCACAACAATTCCATGCAGTGTTACAGGCTGGAGGAAGAATGGCTGGAAAGCTGCTCACAGAAAAGGACCTGAGGGTGTTGGACAACAGATGCTGAATGTGAGCCAGCCTGTGCCCAGGTGGCCAAGAGCATCCTGACCTCTATCACAATAGTGTGGCCAGCAGGGCCAGGGATGTGATCATTCCATTCCAAAGAAGGGCAGTCAAACTGGTGAAGGGCCTGGAGCATAAGTCTGATTGAGGGATGGCTGAGGAACTTGGGGGGACGGTTAGCCTGGAGCAAAAGAGACTCAGGATGGGAACTTATCTTTCTCTACCTGAAAGGAGGATGGATTGACATGGTGGTCAGTCTCTTCTCCCAAGTAACAAGTGATAGGACAAGAAGAAATTGCCTCAGATTGCTCCAGGAAAGATTTAAATTGGGGAATAGGAAACATTTCTTCACCAAAAGGATTATCAAGCATTGGAACAGGCTGCCCAGGGTGGAGTCACCATACCTGAAGGTATTTAAAAGACATGTAAATGTGGCACACAGGGACATGGCTTAATGGTAGGCTTGGAAGTGCTGGGTTTATGTTTGATGATCTTAAAGGTCTTCAACCTAAATGCATCTTGTTTCCAAGGACAGGACAGGACCCTGTCTGCCTGCAGACTGGTCCCCAATTTAAGTCCTGGCAGCTGTGCCCTTCCTGATCAACACTGGGATAATGATCACAGTCACAAAGGGCACTTTCGCACTTTCCACTTATTTACAATGACTCCTTATTACGCCCACTTTGCACTGATAAGCAGGAGGATCTGTTAAATAAAGCCCAAACCCAATCAGATACCACTTAATGTACTGCTAAAGCAGCTTAGGCAGTCTCCTGGAGGTGTCAGCTGGATCTGCTCTTTCTGCCTTCTCTGGGGTGAATTTAATACTTCCCTCCAAATATAAACAGCCTAGATCAGGCAGAGCACAGCAAAGTTCATTTCTCTGAGGCCACTTGGCTAGAGGCTTTGACAAATGCCTGTGATGGTAAGGAAATGTAAAACAGCCCCAGGTGGAACCATGGCTTTGCCAAGTCTCTCTGTTCCCCTCCATGAATTTTTGCCACTTTGGTGCTCAGAGCCAGCCAGGAGCAGATCAAAAGGGCACCCTCAGCTGGCTGCTGGCCATCGTAACTAAGCACCTTCTCCTTCAAACCACAAATGGCAAGGGTGCAACAGAGTTTTCCTATCCTTTTATTTCCCGTTTTCTCCTGGTTCAGTGTGCATGATAAATAACGTTTTAAGCTCATCGAGGAAATGACCTCAGATTTTAAGTTCTTTCCTGGGGCAGCTTTGAATATTTAAATATATGTGTGTGCTTCTCTGCTTCTTTCTTCTCCCCTACATATCCGATAAACAGCTTCCGCTCTAGAAACGAATACAGGATGGTATCATTGCTCAGTGAAATGCACTTGTTGCTTTAGTCCTTCTTGTGTTTCTAAAGGCTCACTCAGATTTCACTGAAGTTGGCTTTATTTCAAAGGCTAGGATGATGGATCACTGGGCTAGATTTCTCCTTTTGCTTTTACCATTCCAGAGTTATATAAGGCAGAAAAATTAATAACTCTGTGATTTTACTAGGGAATGTTATACATTACCAACGATGCACTCTTGAATGTAGGTATTTACCACGACTGCTTTGCTGGCTCATTGTAAGGTCTGGGCCCTTAGTGCAGCTACGTCAAGTGGATATAGATTGATTTCTATTTTATGGAAGGAAGGAAGGAAGGAAGGAAGGAAGGAAGGAAGGAAGGAAGGAAGGAAGGAAGGAAGGAAGGAAGGAAGGA
>JBCJKH010056592.1:36222-52257 GCA_039877255.1 Loriculus beryllinus
CTTGCTGTAAGATGCCTGGCTTTCCATGGAGAGGTATCATCTGCTTCTGGGAAATCCAGCATCTTTCAGGGTTCCTCCATCTACCTACCCAAAAATGAGGCCATTTCCAATTGCTGTTCACATCTGAAAATGTTCCTATCACTGCACCAACAAATGAACTCCAGATTTTGAACCCCTAGGAACCCCTAAACCCCCACCTTTTCCATAAAGACATCTACTTTCCTATAACTTGGCTCTTTCAGACAAAGATTTCCCGGTGCTCTCTCGCCATAAATGAATCTTTTCACCTGAGGAAGACATCTATCTGCTTCCCTACCAGGGCCATTTCTCTTCTCGCTGCACTCTTGCAGGGGTTTTATCTATTTATCTTTTTTTACTCTTCTTTCTATTACTGCTGAGGTGATGGCAATTCCCTGTAACAATATAATCCTATGTAATTTATCATGGTAAGACTTTTCTGCTAATGCAATGGAGTCCCTGTTAGCTGGAAAAGAAAGTTTTACAGGCAGGAAAAATCAGTGTGAGCCATATAGATCTTGCACACTATTGCAGCTGAAGAGCTGACGGGGGAAAGCTCGCCTGCTGCTGATAATCAGTGCAATGTATCACTGCTGTGGTCTACTTATAACCCTTGAAATGAGGTTTTAATTCCTGAAGTCTTGCACAAACAAAAGACTTGCAGAGAGGGGAGAGACAGTGGGGTGGGGGGAGAGGAGCAGTGACCTTTGCAAGTGAACTTGCAAGGAAACAACAACGTGCCTCAGCCTTAGCCTGATGCTTTATTATTCTTTTTTCTCTCCGAATGAAGTTGGCTGTTGGAAACCCAGAAGCTCTGGCTGTCAGACACCGGCCAGATCCCGTGAGCTTTGTTATTTCAGTGTTCAAACCCAGATGAGGCCAAGTCACGTTCAGATTTTAGACATGGCAATCGGGTCTGGGTCCTCGCTGCTCTGGACTGTATTTCTGGCTACCAGGTACCCTAGAAAGTATAAGGAGGTGGCCAAGGTGATGAGCAGGTTTTATCGCTGGAGTAAACTTTACCCGTGCTCTGAGCCTGGTGTCCTTGTGCAGTGCACTGATTTCTTTGCTGGATCTCCTTTGTCTAGAAACCTACAGATTAAAACACTCAGAATGAATAACAGTGAGGAATGAGGCCTGTTTTCCTATATATATGTATATTCTACATCACATATCATGCACACAGTATTATGATAAACACTTTTCATTTTGATGGTGATGAGACATGAAAAATAATCTAAAAGCCCCAATGATTCCCCAACTTCTCTGCATCTCCTTCAGCTTCTTCCTCTTTTTCTCTTCTTGCTCATGAAAATGTGCAAAACTGGCAGGGTGAGGCTCCAGTCTGGGGGTTGCCATCATCTAAAAACCCATTTATTTTTCCCTTTTGCTTGCACAAGCACTACTTCCCAATGTCCCCCCACCTCTGCAGCAGAAACCACCGTTTGCTGCTATGGTTCTTGTGTGAGACCCTGCACTTCTGAGAGCAAACAAAAAAACACCCAAGTTGCTGTCTCTGGATCCGAGCTCTTCCCCATCAGCTCCCTGGCTCCGCAGAAAGCACTCCCATTTCAGCCCTCGCTGGAGCTCCTCGGGGTAAGATTGCAAGCGCCAGGGAAAGACACATGTTTCCCATTATACGGCTAAGTCTTCACAGAGCCCTGGTGACAAGAGATCTTACAAAAGAGCACTGGGTGGAAAGGGGCCGCAGGTGGGGGAGGGACTCATTAGAGGGGCAGATTCACAGGAGGGAACCCCGTTATTAATAAAATAGGGGGGGATAGAAAGAGAATAATAGAAAAACTTGTGGTCGCTGATTTTAGCAGAAACAAACAGGAATTATTCACCTTATGAAATGCTCTCCTAAGCTGGCCAGGTGTGGGAATATTTTGTTCATGGTGTTAATTCAAATGCATGCTGTATCATACGAAGCTGCTGCAAGAAAAAAACACTCATGCAACACTTGTGCTTATATAAATTACTTGATTTAACCCAAGAATAATTCCCAGCACTGCTCTCACACACCCCTGTCCTTTTTCCTCACCCTGCTTGGAAGCATTCCCTTGTTTCCAGGGTTGTGTTACAATCCCATTTGTTTCTCACTGTAAAACCAGCTCATTACGTGGCTCTTCCCATCCCTGCTGTTACAATACAGTATGCAATTTTGCATTTGCTTATGACACACCACGATCCGAGCAATATAAATATCATGGCTGATCTGGTGTTAATCATCTTCGTCCCGTCTGATGGGAGGGCAATTGAAACTACACTATGGCTCTGCAGGTTATTCATAGCGTCAGCTCACTAATTTTTACTGGAATAATTCGCATTTGAATGGCATGTTTATTGGAACTTCTTTTGCAGTCAAAGAGAGTTATTGTGGGCATGGGCTAAATGCATTCAGCCATTATATTCTGCAAGCCGCAGTTAAATGCCAGACTAGGGTTGAACTGGGTTTGAGCAGCATATCTATAAAATCTCCTTCATGTGTCACCAAAAAAGACTGCCTAAAGAGTCTACAGCCTACCAGCTTAATATATTAGCCTAATACATTACCTCTTAGCTTAATATTAAAATAACAGTAATTGTCAGAGGTACAAATGTTGCGGCCAAGCAGAGAGCACTTGGAAAACGCAGCCCTGGAAGGGAGCGGATCATCAGCCAAGAGAAATAAATTACCTTCAGCTCCCAGCACACCAGCTGTATCTAAATCAGATTAAACGTACGGTGTCCGTAGAGTGGTTTTATCTCCTTGGAAGAGAAGGAGGGTTTGTGGTGCCACTCCATGGCAGGCTGCTATCGAGACTGCTTCACTTTGCAGAATCCTTTGGGGATGGTAATCACCTGCCAGGCCAGAAAGCGAGATCTCCTGGTCCTATATCCCAAGGAAAACCACCTCTTCTTCCATTTTCTGTCACCATATCACATTCTAAAGTGGTGGTTTCTTTGCATGACAGTGCGCCATCCTTGCGCTCAGGCGCTGTCTCTCTAAGCAGCCACTGATGCTCCAAGCCCAGTTCCTGAGGAGCCCCAGAGGTCAACCATGGAGGATATCCATTTGGGAAGTGAATTCAATGCAAAGATCCTTTTCTTTGATAGTTTTTATAGCCCAAAACACGTGCTGTCATGGAGGACTGGCATTTAGATGGGCTCCATTGGAAAAGAGACTCCCGACACTTCCCCACCGTGATGGCTTTATTAGGCACATTAGCACCTCCATGCCAGATCCTCCTTCACTGAGGGCAAACGGCTCCACTCTGGATGGGTTTAATTCCTCTCTCTGCCCTTAGGAGCTGTGTAAAACAGAAAACAACACACATTTCAGGTTCGCTGGGGACACGAAACTTGGCCAGTCTCGCACAAAACTCAGTGGAGACACAAATCTGTCCTGGGAGCTGCCAGCAAGCACAGCCCTGGCCCCCAAATAATCACTGTTACGCCTCGCAATAAAATGCTCTGTTGCTTCTGCAGGACACGAGGGATTTTAGCCTTCAGTTCAGGAGTTTGCAGTCTGCAACCGTTTGCCCTGCAGTAGCCCAGCTGTTTTGAGGGGAAAAAAGAAAACCAACTCAGTGCAAAGCACAGAGATCAGCAGAGCTGATAACGTGGCTTTTGTTGTGAGCCTGCCCCTCCTCGGATGCAAAATGGAATGAAGAGAAACCAACCTAAAGCAATTAGAGTTGCAAAATGCGCCTTCGGATTTAAAAGAACCTGGGAGCCAGTCTTTCTTTTGTTCCGCCTCAGTAAGGAATAACCTATTCTAGTGAAGGAGGACAGGACAATAATAGCAATAAAAGCTTTCATGGAGTGGATTCAGACAACTATTTAATGCAGTGTAGACTTGCAAAATCGTGAGAAATAACATCTCGAAGACCTCAGTTCCTTGCTGACACCAAAATGTGTATCAAAAAACTGAAATAACTCCCACTGGGATATTTTTGCTCAAACTTTCCACAACAACAGGCAAAAGCCCAAAGCATTGCTGACTGCAAAACACAAATGACTTTACACATTATGAACAACTCCAAGTATTGAAAACTGCTCAGAAAGAACCAAAAGGAGACTTGTTGTTTCTTTTTTGTTGGCTGTGTTTGCTTGGTGGTTTGATTTCCAAGAAGGCAACATTTCTGATTGAAAGATGAATTTATATTTGTCCCAGACCTCAATTTTGGAATGAAACGGGAATCTGAAAGTGATGTGCAGTGAAAGGGTACAATTGGATAATGCAATATAAATGTCTGTCTTAAGAATATAAAGCGGAGGACATGTTTACAGGCTCATCTTTTTTGGTTCTGCTCTCTTGAACTCTTTTTGTTTTGCAAGTCTCTTGCTAGAGGCACTGACAGTGAAAAGACTCCACGCAAGGTTTAAATATGGGCAGGAAACTTCCCACATAAGGACAGGCAGATAAAATTGCTGAAGCATCAAAACATAGCCCTGCTTGCCAGGAAGTGGATGTGAGACCAACACCTTTCAAAGCTGCTAAAGATAGGAAGACAGCTCGTGTCTTGTCCTACAACTGGTCACAATCCAGACATCGGGAGATGTAAGTGTTTTAAACCCTTTTTGGAGAAGTATTTAAAGTGGGAGTCTTTCTGGCATGCAAGATGGCTGGATGAGCCATGTGTTTGTGAGCAGCCTGGACCAGCTGCACCATGACCATCAGGGATGGGGAGATTTGGTCCTGAACTCTGATACAGGTCTGAGGTTCCCACATCTCCATTGAAGGGTCTTTGTTTCTAAATGCACTCACTTCCACACTACAAAGTGTCTTATGATGTCAAGCAACCTTTCTTCAGGAGAGCTTTGTTAGAAAAAGCTTGTTCCCATGAAATGCTTCTTTTTAAAGAATACAAAGAAAAGGTAAATAAAGCAGGATTATTTCACCCAAAACTTCCCAGCTGTCTCCTCTCCATTAGGTTTTGGGCAACCCCATGTTAATCGATTTAGAAGAGTAGATAGGTAGCTATGGCTCCTCCTTTGAGTAAGGTCCCACAGGGTTCCTAATGCCTGCCACCCGCCTCAGCTGACCCCTACTTTGGGACAAAAAAGATGTTTACCTTCCCTGCACCTCATTTTCTCTGCTGGTAATAATGGGAAGTGGTGATTGCTGCCTGCTTTGATGAAGTCTCCTGTGATCTACAAATGAAAAATGCAGTGTAAATGCAAGGAATGTAATTATTATTATCACCAAAGAAGCTGCCTGGTGACCTTGGAGCTGGTTTATAGATTCATAATTGCTTTAGATTGAAATGGCGATGAGGCAACATGTTGAAAACATGCCATCACATACTCAGTATACCCAATTTAGTCTTGGGGGACAGTAAATATTGCAAGCGTGGTTAACCCGTGTTTCAGGACATGGCAATATCTTTGCCTTTGATAATCTGCGCTCCAGCTGCCCCAGTGATGCTGGGATTTGGGAATTCCCAGTCAATACTCACTCTGGCACACAAGTCAGGTTAATTTTCAGTCTGTGTTTTGCTACAACAAATTGTGTGCAGGCCTCAGAAATGAGAACCAAATACTATTTGACATATACAGAGAGTATTTAGTTTCAGAAAGAGCCTTTGTGTATAGCAGAATCACACAGCAATGAGGAGCCCCTTCCAGCCTGAAGAACAGCTGCTATTTAATAGTATATGATCACTTTATGCTGCCTTTGAAAATAGAGGATGAGGATTCGAATGCTGCATCCTGTTAAAATTACAGGAGAAGCCCCTATAGACTGAAAGCCATTTTCCAAATGGGAGTTTAGCTGTAATTATGGGTCAAACAACTCCTCTTAAGTAAAAAGTCCCCTTATTTAATGATGTGACACAGCATCGCTGTAGGGGCTTTGCTTTTCAGCCGTTTTTTCCTACCTCTCATTTATTAAACTAATCTGGCCAGAAGGACAAAACAACACAACCATAGGGAGGGCTATAAATCTTCATGCTTTTGGGTAGAACTCAAGCCCTGAGTAAAGAGAGGTTGGGAAGCCACTTCCTCCATCAACAGGTTATTCCATAATTATCCTCTCCTGGGCTTTCTCCACCTTCCCCTGCAGCCTGTAGCCAGAGTTAGAGCCAAGATCCTGTGCAGAGTGGACACACCACCAGGTCCTTGTTTCCCAGCGTTGTGCAATGCAGGTTCTGTTATCAGCATCCTCAGGATCTTCCCACAGCTGAGACAAAAGGTCTGGGGTTATTTGCAGATGTCTATAATTTGCAGGGTCCTCCCTTGGTTTGATTTGTTCTTAAATATAGGACTGGGAACTCCTGTGCAGAGTTGTCTCTCTTATTGCTTGATGTTTCCTGTGTACAGAGTGTGCTGTCAAAACAAATATTCCCCTATCCTTGTTTACCACATTCAAGTCTTTGGCATCTCATACATCAGGCTCAGCTTCCTCCCAGCTCCTTATAATCATGATTGCCTGAATAGGACCTCAAAGGCTTTTAGCTGTTCTTTTCCCCCCAAGAAAATGAACCTGATCTCTAGGATGTGACATTCAGCTTCTTTTCATGAAAATAGTGGTTAGAAATCCACTTAGCCGCTTGGTAATATCAGGATCATCTATCATTAGCTTCCAGCCCATCCCCCTGTAGCCAAACTGGCTCCTGGCTGGTTTCCTCCATGGATATTTCAAGACTATCATAGTATTTATCTCTCCTTCGTTTGCTGTTTGTGTGCTAGATCCTCAAGCTTGTGTTTCATCACTGTTTTCATTGCTTTTCCGATGTTTCAGCAATAGACAGTACTTACTCCCAAGGTTGTGGATAGAGGAGGGAACCCATGTGCATGGTAGGACTGGGACTGTTGCATCCTGTGACTGCTCCCAAGGTCCCACGTGAGGTGGGGCTGGGGTTTACATTTCACACCAGACCACAACCTCTGTGATGGAAACTATTGAGCTTAGGCTGAGTTTTCTCTCCTTTAGGACCACAGGCTATTCTGGACTTGTGAGCTGCAAGGGGACAAACCTGATGATTTATCCACTAAGCCACATAGGCCCCTCAAACAGCTCCTTAACGTGAAACATGTGCTGCTGAGCCCCAGCAGTTAGTTCTCACTTTAACTTAGCCCCTGTTTGCTCAAACGCTGAACGCATTCGGACAACAGAGGTTTTTCGGTAGGGAAAGCAGCGTTCCTGGAAATCCCATTGCTGTAAGAGCATGCTCTGACTGCTGGCACTTATTTTGACTTTGGCCTTAGTTATTTACAGAAGGCAAAGGATGTTTCACTTGACTTTTATCTAATTATGATGGACTTATGCAGATTAAGCATTATATGACTTATGCTATTTAAGGTAAGCACAGTGTCTCGATAGCAGGGAGCGTGCAGGGCTCATGCTCAGGACATAAGGCCCTTGCATAAAAGGTTATTTAGACCTTGTGCACCCAGTTAGCACCAGCTCCTGTTAAAATCTGCAGGAACAGAGAGTCTACATAACCTCACAGAGCAACACTGGGATTCCTAGACCTTCAGGTAGTTGGCAGGTGCCACAGAGCAAACTGCATTGGAAACCAGAGCTGGGAGACTTGTTTCACTGGAGTAATTTTAATCCCCATACTTCATTATTGTTGCCATATTGACTCCCACTTCACTTCTCTGCATTGCTTTAGAGACAGGATATGGGTCGTTACAACAAGCATCACCTTCCTCTGAGGTTTTAGCACAGGGATGGCTGCATCACTTCTAGCATCCTCTAAGTGCTTAGGAGATATTAGCTCCAGGTGTCTGCACAGCTTGGGGCAAGGAAGGAGACAGGTAGGCTTTGGTAAGAAACCTGGCAGCTATGCCAAGAGGACCAGTTTTCCTGAGCTCAGGAGCAAGGCTCCAGGCAATATCTCACAGGTTGGGAAGCAAATAGACTCGCACAGATGCTGCCTTGGTGAGCACAAGCTTAGCTTACCATACCTCTCCTTCTACCCAAGCTGGTGAGCTGGCCAAGAGCAAGCCTATGCTTACTATGCTTGCTTAAGAATAATAAATCTCCTTTTGCTGTTTGCACTATGTCTTGAAGTACTAAAGAAAATAAAAATATGCTCCTTGAATGCTCTGACATTATAAGTGATGGAGTCAAGGACACTTCTTCTGTGCTTAGTGCCTACAACTATGTAGGGCTGCACTCTCAATGGGCAAATAGATTTGCACAAAAATGTTTAACATTTCCTCATGGGGCTTGCTTGGAATTTCCCATTCCAGAGGGAAAAAAAAAAATAAGAAGTTAATATTTTGATTTTCTGTCTCAATTCAGAAGGAAAATACACAGTAAAATATTGGAATTTCTCAAGGGAAACCCCAAACTGAAAGCTGCCTTAAGAAAGTGAGGAATGGCTAGGAGGAACCCCAAACACTTTTCATAACTAGAAATACCAGCAAATTGGCTTTCTTTGCATAAGGTTACCTATCTCGGCTGATAGTGTAGATGAGGGAAAATACCATACTAATGTCCCTTGAGGAATCATTTCCCTTCTCTGTATCCTTGAGGATACACTCCTGACACCTGCCCCAAATTCCTGGAGAACCTAAACCCAGCCGTGAAAGGTTTTTCCATGGGCAGAGAAGAGTGACTGCTTCAGAACTAAACCCATCTCCATGCCTCAAACTCACCCCACTCCTGTACACATTGGCATCGTACAACTAGTTTGTCTGTCTGTGTTCTTAAGCTACCTTCTGTTTCATAAACCCATTGATTGCCTGGCTTTTATCTGCAAAGATGTATGTATTTTCCTTCATAACTAAACATAAAGCACAGCAGCTGATGTATGGCCGTGAACCACACCAAAAGGTCTCCCCTTCCCCATTGCAGCAGTGAGTGCAGGGTCAAGTGGAGCTCAATCCAAGCAATTTTCCCCTCCTTCTGTACTTAAGCAAAACTAGCTGCTCATAAATATAACCAAATTGGGAGAAAACATCCTGAGGCAAACTGAAAGCTCATTACAGGTCCTGTGCTGGAAATGTTTTTGTTAGGTTCCCATTAAAGCGCAATGTGTATTTTGGGAGGTTGGCTACAGGCAGCCTGTTCCCTCCCGACCCCTCTGGCTCCTTGCAGAGGTGCCAGCCTGTCGAAGGCTGTACCGCTATGTGCTAATATCTTCTCCCAGAGAGGTCTGACCGGTGGTTCATTAACTTCAGCACTAATCCATGCTGCCTTGTACTTAATTTGTATGGAGACCCGCTCTGCAAGAAAGCTACTTTCCATGCTCTTTCCTCTGAACAGTTAATCCACCTGCTCAGTGCCCAGCTTGGCCCACTTCTGTGGGGAACAGCTCCCGTCACTGCAAGATAAGACATGCATGGCTTAATGCCTCTATTAAGCTTGCCTTCTTTATTCAAATCTTCCTGCAGGAGCTTAGAAAGGCAGTTGCCTTCCTGTTTTCAGTGCCAGTTCAGACAAGGAGCAGGCTCACAGTCATTTGAATATTCTGTCCTTAATAAATAGGACTGAAGATGTAATCCTCTGCAGAGCATCCCTTCTCTTACGTATTAGCATACGGTGGGTGGAAAGTCTTCTGCAGCCTTTTGTTCAGCTCACGTTCGCTAGTGTCTGTGCAGTTATTCATTATCAACTGCTGTCTGCCTTCAGCAAGGTCAAATCTGCATTTGGCTTTGCTCTGGCTCTACTGGTATGTCAGCTGCAGTGCAAGAATTTAGCATAGAGGTAGCTTCTAGTTCCTTTAGAAAGCTGGAATGATTATAGATAGTCATGCTGTGTGAATTTTAAGGTACATGTCAGTCCATGATGAAATCTTTACAAGACTTCTTAGCCCTCCAGCTTCACTTCATCCCAAGAAGTCATCTCCAAACCTCTAAGACTTTTGCCATATGTTCTCTAGCCCATGGTGGCCCAGTTCACAGGCTTAACAGCATCGTACCTGATTTATACCAAGTATCAAGTGACTTACCCCTCACCCCTAAGCTTGGAAATGCTGCCTACCCGTCGACTTTGCTTGAAGAAATGCATCTTACACATTGTTACGGAAGTCATTAACGTTCGTTTTGAAAAGAGGCCTCTTCTGCAGCTACAGACAATCCCTTGAGAGAGGATTATCTGTTTTTCAGAAGTACCCTGAGGTCTAGCAGATAAGATGCCTGACTGAAGAAGGCATGACAGAGGGCGAATGCTATCAAGCTGCTATTCTCCTGGGGCCTGGAAGGTGGAGGGGTTAAGGCCTGATAAGGAATCTCTCCTCTTGGAGAGCATCAGATTAAATCTGACCTACAAGCAGAAGGTGCTCCTGTCTAATTGCTTGTACAAAGCAAAATTGGTCCCCAGCTAGTCATTTCCCCACTGATTTTGTGTTAACTTGCAGCTTTTCTTATGTTCTTGTAAGGGAAGCAAAACCCTGAGCAAAAACTGAGCAAGCTTTAAACTTAGAAGCGTTATTTATGAGGAAACCCCATGGAACGTTAACCAGGGGATTCAGTTATGGGAAAATGGCATTGATTTAATAAGGGAAAGGTTTTTTTGATAAATAAATGTAAAGGGATATGGGGCATGGGAACACAGAAGCAGTTAGTAATGAAAAATGAGGGAAGCATTAACAAGATATTTTTAACAGTAAGACCAATGAGCCAATGGGATAGCTGGCCAAGGGATGTGGTAAATCCAATATAATTTGGCACCTTTGCATCAAGCCTAGATGTCTTTCTAAAGGACTTGTAGTACCTTAGCCATAGGCTATACGGCTACACATAAAAGCTGCTGGATTGTTTCTGAGTGAGGGATGAAGCATCCTGCACCCTGCTGTACTTGGCATTGATTCATTTGTTTATGGGCAGTGTTGGTGACTCTTAGAAATGGGGGAGTTGGACATGCCATGTCTAACCAGCCCTGTCTCACGCCAAATCCAATCAAGGGGATGCTTGAGCTGGCTCTGCCAAAAAGAACCACCTCTCCTGAATTAAGTAGTACATTTTCAGCTCCAATCATCTCACTATTTACAAGCAGAAGTTTCATAGACTTCTTCTAGTTTTTATTGTTTTCCCATGGGAAGAACAAAAAGCTTCAGTGGTCTTTTCCCCTCATCTAAGCCTTGGTAGCTATTCTTCCTTTAATTTAAGCAGGTCTTATATCAGTTGGAGTTATACTTGTGCTTACTTGACTTGAGGCAAACAGGACTAATCCTGCTTAAAACCGAACTAAGAATATCTACACAGTTTAATGAAACGGATTAAAATTTTACTTCATATTAAACATTAACTTTTCTTGTTCAGACAAGCTCTGTGAGGCTGGAGCAACGGTATTAATTTGCCTTCAACAGCACTAAAATTTCTTTGAGAATAAGCAAATTATGCACTTGTGCAGCAGAGAGGTCCTTTTGAAACGATGGTGCTCATGGGAGATCTGACTCCCTTCCTCCTTTGGATAAAAAAAAGGAGTTCTTTTATTTTAGATTTTATTATATTTTCTATATTTTATTTCTGAGTTCCTTATTAAACCAGCACAGTTTTTCCTGTTCCATTCCTTATGTTTCTCCAGGGGAAAAATCAGCCTAGCATGAATTAAACGCTTCTTTAGTTAATTTATATCTCAGGCTGACCTTCGCTAGCATGCACTCACACCCCACACCTGGAAATGGAGATGTCAAAGCACGGCTGGAAAGCCAAGTTTTCACACCAGTGTCTGTACAAACTAAGTGATGGCTTTGTTTCATCTTGTTCATTTTCTGGATGGGAAAAAGAAGTCCCATTATTTCAAGCTTTGCTATAATCTGAATCACTTCAAAGACTTCTGGAGCAGGCTGAAATCCCCTCAGCTCCCTTTTCTCCCATCTGTAGCTGTGTGTGTACACACATATTTTGGTGTTTTGGCGGTTCTTTTCCTCAACTTTCTGCTGACACGTGGAAACACTAAAAGGTGTTTTTCTTAAAGAATAGCCCATTGTTCCTGCTGGTTATGAACCCTGAGCATGAACTGAGATCAAACCCTGTAGAGTTCATGCCCTCAAACACTGCAGATGCTGATGCCTTTGCCACCAGCGGTGAATAAGCTGGCAGCCTCACACTTCACGTGTCCCAAAACACAGGAGAGTCACCTGATGAGAGATAAAACAGCAAAAAACAAAGACCCGAGACGGTTATTTTCTGGATTAAAGACAAAAAGTAAATGCTACACAAGGCTCTGCCACTATATATTAAAAGCAGCGTTGCCTGCGAGCTACAGCCGCGGTAGCAGTTGGCGGCTCTAGAGCAAGGCAGGAACCAGCAGAACGAGACTTTCTAAGGAAGCCAGGAGAGCTTCCCTGTGACTTCGCTCCCTTCTAGCTACAGATAGGATGGGGCGAGGACTCATCACAACCAGTCTGATCACTACTACCCAAACACATACATAGGTGTAGTCTGTGCCCCGAGGAAATTATAACTCAAGACAAGCTAATGCAGGCACTCCCGCGCCGGCTGGTGCCAGTGGGGGTGGCTTGCAAAGGTGATAATTGAAAGTTGTTGGGGTTTGGGGTTTGTTTGTGTGTTCTTTTCCCCCCCCAGTCCACTGAGTCAACAAGAGGTTGTTTTCTATCTCCTGCTTCCTTCTGTGAAAGTGGCAGCTTCTGTTTGACCTTGATGGAGGTTGGTAAGACAAGCAGTTTGCCATTGGGGTTGTGCCAACTTGTGACCATCACTTGGCACCCAGGGAACAAGGGTGGGAAAGTCTGGAGGAGACGGGCAGCAGCTCGTGTCTGTGGGCAGGTATATGGACCATGTTTACCGAAGCCAGGAGGCAAGTGATTCACTTCATTCATAAAACCTGAACCTCTGATCTGGTCTCTAGAAGTAAACACAAGGGAGGAATCACTTGCCTTTTGGGAGGAGAATGGTGGATGAATGTAGAGGGTGTGTCAAGAGAAAGGGGAGGAATGCATCTGACATGGGGTGATGGCTCCAAGGATGGCTGTGCTGCACCCCAACCATGAACGTGGCCTTGACATCAGCCCTCTGGTGCAGTAAGACCTCAACCCAAGATGTCCTCTGGCTCCAGGACTGAATGGTAGTTATCTTTACATCCAGCTGGATGAAAACTTTGGACACCAAAAACAAGGCAGGCTTGGAGCATAAGAAAAACAGGTCTCTGCTTGCGGGACGAACCTCCTCCCTCCCCCTCCCTTGACTGAGACCTTCATATCCAAAAATCATTGAGCAGAAGTACAACAGCTTCAGCCTCTGAAGGCTGCCAAGCATTCTTGCTGAGTGAAGCTGTTTAGGTACACCGAAACACTGCCGAACCTGGGGCTTGCGTAAACCTTTCTTACCCTGGAACAAAAGACCTGCTCCTATGGCAGTCAGGTGCACACACGAATCCCTGCCTGTGAAAACACGCTGAACCGGTCTCTGTGCAAAAAAAGACAGGTTTGACCAGAACGTCCCCTTGTACTGAAAGGATCTGCCAGCCAGGCCCGAGCATCAAAGGCAGACGGGTGCTCCACAGCCTCTGATTAGCATCGCATGAGCAGAGCCCAGAGTTTGCAGCACTAGAGGCCACAATCAGCATCCAGCAACCAGCAACATGCTTTGTTTGCTTCTGAGTTTGTTCATCCATCTCCTTTGCTGGGATAGCTGCAGAGAGCTGCAGCGTGCAGAGCAGCATGCAAACCTCCAGCCTCAAAGTCTCCTGGCCCTTCAACATCCCTGCTGATGTATGTTTATGTGAGGAATTAAACATCACAGCCGTGCAAGGTGCAAGCTTCAGCTGCGTACACAGACAATGCGCAGGCATCACCTGCAGAAGTGGTTGCTTGGCATCCTGGTGCTTGTATAGGTGTGGGTTTGGTTTGTTTTCCATTTCACCCATTTCTTCCTGCAGGAAGCGATGGCGATAGATATACTCCATCACCATGCTCACAGCTTGTGGACCTCTGCTCCTTCGGCTTTCATTTCTCTATGAAGCTTCACTGAAAGGATCATTTAATATCAGTGCTCATTCTTTCTGTAGTACCAAAACATGTACTCTGTACCTGGGTAACACAGAAAGACCTCTGTGGACCATGCCACCGTGTATAGCCTTTTTCCATCCATGCCTCGAGAAATAATCATTCCCCTTTATTTCCCAAGCAGTCACCAGGGGTGAGCCCTGGCAAAGCTGCACGCCCCTGGGCACAGGCTGCCTTGCGAAGCTATCTTTACCCTCCCAGCATGAACGTGCAGATGAGACCGGACAGCACCGGGGCGGTGGACGGGAAGCAGAGGAGGAAACATCATTGCTCATCCAGAAATAGGACTTGGCACTGGTGATACACAGCCCTGCACAGTACTGTTTCTTTAGATTTATCTTCTACAGATTTATCCATGGCCTTTTCTTCCTCTCCCCAACCTGACCCACACATCCTGAGTGAGGTCCCATGATTTGCCATCCTTGCAGTCACTGGCTGTGCCCTGGCTCTTATCGCCTCCTGTACCATTTCCCCTCTGACACTTCTCCAAGCCCTCCTCTTTCACCCAGACATCTGTATTCCTGTTTTCTTCCAAGCAGCTGGGGGTTAAGGTGCAAGCAAACATTTTTCTCAACCCAGCACTTGCTGTGTCTGAGCCAGCCTTGCAATTGAAGGGGTCCATGAGGCCAAGCTCCTGCCAGGCAGGGTTTCCTCCTTCCACCCAAGTTACATAGAGCTGGACAGCATATTTTGAAGATAATCATAGAACAGAATCATAGAATCAACCAGGTTGGAAAACACCTTTAAGATCATCAAGTCCAACCATTCCCCCAGCACTGCCAAGTCCACCACTAAACCATATCACTAAGGGCCTTGTCTACATGGTTTGTGAACACTTCCAGGGACGGTGACTCTAGCACTGCCCAAGGCAGTCTGACCACCCTTTGGGGAAGGAACTGTTCCTACTATCCAATCTAAACCTCCCTTGATGCAATCTGAGGTTGTTTCCTCTTGTCCTATTACTTGTTCCTTGGGAGCAGAGACCAGCCAGCTCCCGGTTCCACCCCCTTTCAAGTAGTTGTAGAGAGTGATAAGGTCCCCCCTGGGCCTTCTCTTCTCCAGATTAAACAGGGGATTAAGAGTCTGTCCCCACAGCCATTGCCCTCAAGCTAAAGCCTCACCTCTATAACACACTCAACCCCTAAACGCTTCCAAATCACATGCAGCACCATGAAAAATCCCTTTGCATTTAGGACAGGTGCAGGTCTACAGAGTTCTTCCATGTGTAATAAAACATTGCTAGTAATTAGGATAATAATAGCAAGTGCGAGCTGAGTTCTGCTTCCTTCATTTCCACCTGCTATTTATTTGCAGTTTGATGTGGTATTCGCTTCCTGTCATGCATTCTTGCATATTACTTCTGTGCCACCTTATCTCGCCGATGCGGTTCATCCAAGGAGTGGCCGAAATGCAGCTCTGACCATGTGTCACCATCGAGAAGCTGCTTTTCGTCTGTAGGAGGAAGAAAGAAATGACTTAAAAAATCAAGGCCATCTCATAACTGTGTGCAGTGCACATGTGTGGATCTCAACACATGTTGTTGTGGCCTTCTTTTATTTCCCCTCTTTTCCCCCTTCCACCCACATCTTTGCAAACCAGCAAGCTGCAAGTTTGCTGTTCAGCTGCAAAGTGTCTGTTTTTCATGTAAGAAGTGTTTGTGCATAGTTGTTAGCTCGGTTAGGCAGGGGCTGTCCAGACTCCCAGCAGCTGGGCTGTGGCTCTTCACATTCTACTTTATTCCAGTAATATTTCTTGAAAGCTTATAATATTGCTAATGAAAAAGGGATGCCCTCAATAAAAAGGGATTTGCTCAAAGGCTAGGCATAGCCAAGAGCAGTCCAATGCAAAGCCACAAGTGTTCCCATCACATCCTCTCCAGTAGGGAGAGGGTGGGACCTTTCTGTATGACCATCAAAAGTGGCATTGGGTTTTTTACCCAGGTGCTCTCATAGAACTGCAGAATGGTTTGGGTTGGAAGGGAGCTTAAAGCTCATCCAGTTCCCACTCCT
The DNA here is from genome assembly GCA_039877255.1 of Loriculus beryllinus. NCBI lineage: Eukaryota > Metazoa > Chordata > Aves > Psittaciformes > Psittacidae > Loriculus > Loriculus beryllinus. Next base: position 52,160 of record JBCJKH010056592.1, read on the forward strand.
GCCATGGGCAGGGACCCCTTTCGCTGGAGCAGCTTGCTCCAAGCCCCTGTGTCCAACCTGGCCTTGAACACTGCCAGGGATGGGGCAGCCACAGCTTC
>JBCJKH010056595.1:0-15117 GCA_039877255.1 Loriculus beryllinus
GTAGAGAAAAATTATTTCTCTGGTGACAGCATTCTGGACCTCTGGATCAGCCTTATTGGCTGCATAGGCCTTAATTGTTGAGATGTTCCCCCAGATCCCATTTATCTAAATGAGGGAAATGCTAGCATTTACCACAGCTCCTATTCACTCAAAGGCACAGGACTACTTTCTGTAGAGAAAAAGTATGGGAAGGGGATAGTGCAAATAAATTCCTAACAGTCTACATGATTATCCTAGATATTCCAGTACTGCCTAACAGCACTAAGGGTTCTGGACTGCAGTTCAACACCTCCTTGAAACTGGAACTCAGAATCTGTATGCTTTCTGAATTTAGAAACAAATGCACAGGCCTTTACTCTATTGTCCCAAGGTTGATTGTCACTACTCAGCTGGTTTTTGGTAAGTTGGACTTAATGGTACCCAGGCTGTTTTAGCCAAGCATGGGTGTTTAGTAGCAAGCACACTTCAAGAGAATTCAGCAGAAGTACAACATATATCTGGATTCTCAGTGGATAGGAGATAGGCAGCTCAGTCAGTAAAATAGTCCTTCTGTATGCACTAGAAAAGGCAGTTTGAAGGCAGTTTGTTGTATTTCAGGAATTAAAGCAAATAAGGCTATTTTGGTGTGGTGTTTTTTTTGGTTTTTTTTTGGTTTTGGTTGGGGTTTTTTTCCTCCCTAGACAGCTCTCCTAAATTTAGGTGCCTAAATTTCACTTAAGCTATATCTCAGATGCCAGAGTACTACTTAAGGTATTGTTCAAAGTTAACAAATGTTCTCTGTATCTATCTTCTTTTCATTTTGTGATACTTTTTATGGACAGGACTGCCTAAGAGAAAATTAAGCATAGAGCTCCAGGCCTCACTATATCTTTCAGTTCCACATCTTAGAATTTTGCTTTTATGCAATAAATTGCCTCAGAATGGAGCTCATACTGCTATGTGAATTCAGGAAAGATGTGACAGACTTAGACTGATGGTGGGAGTCTGTCAGATATGACACAACATTAAAAATCAAACAAATAAAAAAAAATCATGGTGCTGTACCTGCTTACATATGTTACTATGTTTTGAGGGCATGTCAAGTTTTCAGGATGACAGAAACAAGGTCAGAGTGAAAATAGCCATTTTTTTTAGTGCTCCCTTACTTGTAGCATGTATAAGAAATGGCTTTTTAAGTGTTAGACACATAGTAGCATCCGAGAAAAATCTGAAATAGCTACCTGTAAAGATACAGTATATATTTATTGTTGTGGATAAGCCTAAGTTTTTTCCTTGACTTGCTCAACAACTTAAAACACAACCTGATTCTAAATAAAATGGCATAATCATGTCATCTTCCCTCAGCCTTAACTAAAGTGCATGAGAACATCTTCAAAATACAGCTTACTCTCTGTTGATTGCACTCCTTTTGTGATATTCACTACCAGCTATGGTGACATCACTTGTCTTACATGATTTAGGAATTAGTTTGATTAGAAATAAGTAGCTATTATATTTTAGTACATGTAAGCATGCCTGCCTATACCGCAACTCTGCATGAATGCTGTACAGATGTGTAAATGAACTGCAGAATCCTATGAAAAAAAATCCAAAACAAAACAAAAAATCTATTTCTGTGCTCATGAAGGGGTTTTATTTTTTAACAATGATACTCTGAATAAGCTAAGGTCTGCTTCTCTAAGAGTCTGAAGGTTTGATTCTTCACTCGTAAAATCTCCTACCATTCAGTACTAAAGACAAACATGGTAAAGGAAAGCATCTTGTACAAAAGACTGTAGGATTTTTAAAAAGCCCCATAATATAGCATCAACTATTATCTAGCATCATTTCTTTGAAAGAATAAATTGAATAGACTGACTTAAAAACTCATTAGCCTAAAAAAACAGCAAAATGCAGCATATAAATTCAGCAACGGCTACTTTTTTTCACTCTGTAGACAGCCTACAAGCAGAAAATCTGTTACTGCGAGGTACTCTTCCAAGCTTATAGTCATGGCAGTTCACAGCTTAATTTAATCCAATAAGCCTGGTCCATTTGCTTTTGTTACCTAGTGAAAACCTTAAAAAGTGTTTACTTAGTTTCCTCCTGAGCATAACTAGTTCTCCTGAAAATACTTCTTTTTCTAAAGAACAGAACATCGTTTGCAATAATTAGAAAAAGAAAATGTTTCTTGCACATGTAGATTCCAACACAGATCCAAAGAAAACATTAACATCTTAGGCCTGGAGTGACTGTTCCACTAATAAGGTTCCTCTGTTTAAAGAATAGCACATCGGGGGAGCATAACTGAGTTGTTCAAATTAATTCATTCAGTTTGGTATTTTCTGCATAAGTCATTTGACAAATGGTGTTTTCTCATTCTAATGACCCATTCAGCCTATGTATGCACGGTCACCCAGCAGCATTGCCTATTGTTTGAAAGCAAATACAAACATATGGAAGCTACTCTGAAACAATGGACAATATTTAGCATTGGCATAAACATATACATCGCTCCCGAAAGCCAAAAATGTTGTACCTTCCAAAATAAGTTTCCTGAGTGCTGCTGCAAAGATGATTTTATATTACCGAAGATGGTATCCTCTTCTTATAGGGAGGAGCAGAAAAAGGAGAAAGGCTGCCAGAAAGCTTTTAGGGCTGCCTGGTTGTCCTGTCAGTTTCATGTTTAACAGAGCAGGGAACAAATAAGTCCAACGAAGAACTGACAGACATAGCAATAAGATCTTTCTTTCTGTCTTTGAATTGCCCAAGCATGACCTGTGATGGAGCAGTAGCTGAATAGACAGCTGTTACAGCTGCCATCAATCTGCATGTACCCCATGAGTGAGGCAAGAGTTAGACCTATTATGTTTCCATTTCCTGCAGTAAGTATAGCAAAGATGGGATTGTCTCTCCTGATTTCAGAAAAGCATAGTGATGCTTTACAGGCTATTATTATTGTCTTGGTTTTATTGTTTTGTTTTCCTCCTTGGTTGCACATCTCACTGTCAGATTGCTGAAGACTCTCATTCAGCTAAAAGTATTGCATTATTATTCATTGCCTAATCATAGAGTGTTAAGAATTACACTAACCAAAACTACTCCAACACAATGTGAGCCCTGCTCATGTTGCCATCACCTCAGAAATTCTATAGAAAAATTTTCATGGAAGTAAAAAATAGGATTTGTGGATTACAGCAAGGAAGTTAATTGATTACTCTGACACACCATGAACACCAAAGAAACAAAAAATTCATTAACATGAACTTCTCACTGAATTGCTAGCAAGAAAGGAAAATATATTCCTGTCACTCTTCACTTTCTATTGCGAGCCAACTGCCTGCTTCTAAAACAAGAAAATTGGTCGTGGAAACTTTCATCACAGTCTGAGGCTGAGTCTATCCCAAGTTGGTGGCAACCAGTTACATTTTGCAGCTATCAGTCAAGCCTATGTGAGATACCTAACAACTGTTCTGCATTACAGCACCTTGACAGAGATCGTATGAAAGATGCTGAGAGATCACAGCATTTTTATCTTGTGCTCTATAGATCCCTGGCTAAATTGAGCCACAGAAATCATGCCTACGGTGAGCTGGACATCGGTAGAAAAAGAACCTTAACAGAATCAGAGTGAAAGTTATATTTCATCATGGAAAGAAGAAAATAATTTAAAATGGAAGGAGTTGTAACCAAGCAGAAAAATAAGATGTAGCAAAGCAAAGTAAATAACATTTCTAACAAAGGACAAACTGCAGTTGGTTAAGAAAATAAAATCTGCAGAAACTCAGCTGTTTTTCCATGTGTACAGATCCATGCTTCCAGAATTCAAAATGTAACATTTAAAAGCTAGATTCCAAAACTGCAGTCACAATGGCATGATGATTAGATATTTATCCAAAACAAACACACATAGGAACTATGTTTTTTTCAGCATTAGCTTGCAAAACAATTGGGCCAAGAAATTAAGGAGAAAGAATCTGAAGACTGTCAGCCATGCTAAATGGCTTCAGCTTTAACAGCTACTGCTATTTTTGGTAGATGCATAAACATGCCTCCTTTATTACAAAAACTGCTTTGAAACTGACCTGGAGATCAGAAACAGACTGAGGCTTCTAGGCACTGAGCCACATCGAACAACATTCCAGCTGGGAAATTACATCTAGGGGACTGTTTGTCCCATGGCCTGTTTCTTCTGTTTTTCTCACAGATGCCTGCAGGTTTTGCAGAGCTAATGTGCTTTGTTTCGTTAGTCTTAACTGACACCGCTTATGGATAAACAGCATAATTACACACCTGAGATTAAGCGCAGCAGAAATACCACTTGCGCTCCTTTTTCTGACACAACTTGTGCCCTGAGACCAACACTGACTCTCTGCTAAGTAGCAGAGAACATCTGCAACATGGCAACTTCCCAGGAGAGAAGAAATCAATGGGGACTAAGTGTATCAAGGCTTTATTTTTGTATATGTATACTGCAGTGCTGGAACTCAAGTGGTGAAGTAGCAGGCTTTTTTTTTATTTTAGAAAGCTTCCAGTCTACACTGATGTGTGCTTGTCAAATCTCCTGCTTCTGATGGTAAACTACTGCTTGTTCAAGATCACTGATTTGGCTGTTCACCTGGAATTCCTCAGGTAGTGAGGAGTCCAGCTAGGGTAGCAGCTGCCAGGCAGCCAGAAATCCTAGACACATAAATCACTGTACATGCAGAACGCGTATAGAGTGACGCTGAGCAGGCTTAGTACAAGTCATCTGGGCACACACAGCGTGCTTGACACCTGCAGAACATGTTGGATAGGTTGCACAGCATGTGTGCATGAGTGTCCTGTTGGCACATAGTCAGCGTATCCTGAGCATGTTAGATGCACTGCAATGCTCAGTTTCTGTCTATGAGGGAAATCTCAGATTCTTAGTATTTTAATGCCAAGTATTGGTGAATACATTAATGCTTGGTTCTCAGGGAGCTTTCCACATCAGGAATGGACTCTGATGAAAGGACAAGATAAATAGCAAAGAGCAAATTCTCTTGCTGCTCTTGCAAGTTGTGTCTTTCATGACACGGAAATCTATGTAATGTTTAAAAGCAGTATACGACATTTCCATACAATGAAACACTTGCTTGTGAAATAAGAAAAAGCACTTGGAAGACCACATCATACCTGTAGTAACATTTCTAAAGATCAAAAATGAGAAAACTTTTAAAGGTAACCACATCTTAGATAGAGGACAGTCCTAAAGTGACAGGTTTGAGTGCACAACAAGGGATTACTCTCAACATCAGAAAAAGGCTGAGCAGCCTCAGTGGTATAAAGCTTGGTGAAATCTTGAATGCAGTTGAAGGAGGCAGCTTCAAAGACCTCAAAGGTGGATTATATAGCAATAAACTTCATTATATAAGTGATACTATTTGTTTAAAACAATTACTACTAAGTCTAATGCTTGTTGCCCTTTATCAACTAAAACAACCAGAAAGCCAAATGTGGAAATATTTTCAGAATTTTCTTTTCAATCCTTACACAAGTAGAACTCAAAATGACCTCCGCTAGAGTTTTTCTTTAGTGAAGATTTTGAGATTTCAGGTTCCATGGGCTTTAAAGATCTCTGCTGAGAACAGCAATTCATGGTAAGCTACATGAAGAATGAAATGTGGAATGATATTATTGAGTTACCTATTCATTAAATCTGCATAAAGAATTCATTGATTTCTGAGTTGTTTGCATCTCATTTGAACCAGTTTTGGTGTGGAAAGTAACCTTTCCTCTCAGAGTTTCTCAATCCTTTTTTAAATCCAGTCTTGCCGTTTTTCTTCTGTACTAGTCACTTCCAGTAAAATTCATTTCCAGTAAAATTCACTGAGCATATAAGACAGATACGCAGATATAAGTCCGTGTAGGTACTTGACACTTTCTGGACTTAAACTAGAACAGTGAATTACAGTAATCAGCAGCTATGAAGTTTCAATGTTTTTTCCATAAAAGAGTAACTATTTCAGAATATTATACTGAAGAATGGAATGCATTTCAAAGCACAATAATTCCTCCTTTATTACAACCTCACTTCACTCATGGATAAAACAATGTCCAGTAAGCTAATGTCTCTGGTTCAGAACGCTTATTTTAACATAAGAGTCAATAATACTACCAAATAGCATTGAGCTTTAAGAAAGCTATATGTTGATGGTGATGAATTTTTTTTTCATATAGCAAATAAACTAAGAATTTTTATTTCATTTAGGTTCCACGTAAGGCATGGAATTTTTCAACAAAGAAATTCTATCTTTCCTAAGTACATGTACTTTTTCAGCCAAAGGTTTACAAATACTTTTTGCCCATGTATAACTTCCCTCAATTCTTTCAGTCCATACAGTCATGGTCCCAACATCATCCTTGGTGTTCTTAGCTGATTCTCCTTTTTCAAAGTAATTTATTGACTGCATGTGAACCTAAAACAGTATAGATGTGTAGCTTACCCAATAGAGTGCTCTCAGATCACCTCTGCTTGGAAAACATCATTTTATTTAACTTCTTATCTATGCAAAAAGGTTGCTTTCAGTTCCCTTCATAAAGTTGTGCAGATATAAAGGAAAGCCTTGCACAAAATATTCTTACTTTGGAGTTTAAAAGTAGGTCTATTTGACCTACCTCCATGGGGAGGGAGAATGACCAAAACAGAATAGTTTTTTTATGTATACATACATAGAGTCTTGGACATAAAGGAAAAGGCAATTATAAATTCAGGTTTTACATCATTTAGGTTGTGATTAGGTTTAACCTCAACTTTGCGTTCATAGAGATGACAGTGCAAGGTATAAAGCAGTGAATCAGAATCAGTATTATCCTTGAGCATTGTGATGTCTTGTCCTCACTCCAGTCATCATCATTTCAGTGTAGCACGCCATTAACTGTGATACATTAGGAAAATTATTTGAATAATTTGCAAGCAAATTAAATGAAGACTCTTTAATAATCTTGCTTTGCATTACTAAGACATGCCCTCACTAATGATTATAATTGGCTTTGGTATCCTATGATTTTGTGCACTAAAATCAAAGTTTGAAATGAGCAGAGCAGCGCAACACCTCATCATTCTTGTGGGTATAGTGGCATCATCAACATCCACTCACCTACTCCTTTTCATTCCAGGAGTGTCTATTTCTTCACACAGTTATTACTCACATATGACTTTGCCCTGTCTCTCCCAGCTTCAATCATAATGTTAGCCAGTTTCTGGAAAGACTAAAACCAACAGCTGCTTCCGTTTGGACATTAAATACCATTTAGTATGTCTTCTTTTTCCTTTAGGAAAAAAACTAAACATAATAGTGACATAAATACCTCAAAATAAACAGGCATTTAGAGGGATGAAGTGGAAATCTTTACTAATCTTAAATGCACCTAACACATAGCACATTTTTCTATATAGGCAGCTTCTTTAGTAACTACTTTCTGACTGAATATATCTGATTAATTTACACTGAAAACAGTATTATTAATTCCCCCAGTCTTAACTTATTGTGTGATCAATTTAGTAGCAATTGGGCTTTTTTGTTGTTATTTAATGCTTTGCAATTTGTTCAGATGTAGGCTTATTCTCCTTACTGTCAGAATCCTTTCACACAGAATGCTCTTGGTAACGGTGTAAAACTACCTTGCTGGTAACAGCAGCCTGGACTTAAAATTTCTGCTAAACCTGATAAGGAGAGAAGTTTTGACTTCAGAGGTTTTGTCTTTGTTTCTCACCATCCAGCTCTATTTCAATTGGCAGCAAATTAAGTTGATTTTCTCCAACTTGATTTTGCTTTGCCTGTGATGATAACTGGTAATTGATCTCCCCATCTTTATCTTAACCAACGAACTTTTTCTTTCTTTCTCCCCTTCTTCTGCTGAGGAACAGAAGAGAGCATCTGGATAGGTGCCTGGCAGGCAGCTGAGGTCAACCAATCACAATGTGCTAGCCACAATTACACAGTTTTTTGCAAGAAGAAATTCTATACGTCACTATTCTGAAAACAAATCCTTGGCTTCAGCATCAAATTTTCTTCCATAAGTCTTCTTCAACAATATCAAAAGGATACATAGTTCCTCTCAGAGACCCTAACTCTTTGGAAATGATAAAATACAGTAACACTTGCAGTGGTACAACCTGTTTTTTCACAAGAAACTAACACTTTTCTTACTCAGTGAAATACACATTTTTAAAGTATTTAATGCAAAACTTTACTTGTATGTCAGTGCTGGTCCACTTTCCACTTCTATGCTGGCTACAGAGTTCTCATTAGTTCCCTGACCTGAAAGTTATTTCTTTCCAGTTTACTGTTGGTTTTCTGCATTTGTCTTTTAAAGTCTAGTCCTTGGGTACATTTTCCAGTCATATAGAAACAATTCTGAGCAGCTCAAATGCAAACCAATCCAGACATGTCTACATGTTTAAAATCCATGCTTTGTTTCCCTGCCTTTTGATGGTGTATTTATGCAGTATACTGACTTTCAGAAAGAAGTGCCCCTCAGAGCTTGCACCAAAGCCCTCTGCTCCTTTACCTGTGCCTATACAGAGGTTTGCATGATAACACAGCAAACAGGATCACTAATATGATCTGGTGTAAAAACACATCTGTCTTCTTCATATTTTTCAGTGTCAAAAAAAAAAAGATGATTTCATCCTACAATAAAATTCGTCTTCTTATTTCTAGGACATTATTATTAAAAGTAAATATAATGAAAAAATAAGACAGACATATTATTTTCTATAAAAGGAATTTAAAAATCTCTGCATTCTCTGAAGTGTTATTAAACATAAAAGGAGACAGAATCCAGGAATATATGGTAAAGCAGCAGAGAGACATGTTAGTCAAAATGGTTCATTTCTGATATTATAGTCACTCTACACTTAAACTCCAGCTTACATCATGATATTGTTTTCCTTAATCTTTTTATGAAAATAATAACATCAGCAAAAGCCTACCATGAAATTCTTACTGCAAATTCCTTTTTTCAGCCCTAACTTCCTGATGTTTTTGAAATGCTACTGTAATTGAGAAGTGGTTGGAATATTTTGTGTATTTTTCACTGCAACACACTAGCATTTCTGAAATCATAACGAAAGGGTATTTATGACATGAAAGTTACATCCAACTGTTATATTGCTATCTCAAAATATAATCCGACTCTGTGAAATGAGCTCTATGGCCTCTGTGGTGCATAGTTTTATACTATTAAGGGTAGCTTAGAAGAACAGAAAGTGATATTGATGGGATCTGTTCTTGATTGTGCACAAGAAGACAGCCAGGAATGCTCAGGGAAACCAAAACAACCATAAAACTGAATGAAAGATCTAGTTGCAGGCCACAGATGACTCTCATTTCTCCTACCACATTTTTAGTAAAAAATTGGCAGGTTAGTAACCTTACTTAGAATCTTTAATGGTCTTCTGAGTATGTGTGCTATGATAAGATAAACTTAAGTGAAAACTTAAAAATCATTTCAGGCTGCTAAACTATATAAACTAGTGTAATTGTATTGAATAAGCCAGAAAGCATCATACTGGATGCAATGACTTAATAAGTGCTAGAGAGGAGGTAACAGGTAGATTTATTAACAACTATGATCAAAAGAAGGTTAAATATGAGAATTTTCAGTTTGAAAACAAGTGTAACTGCTCTTTACATAACAAAACAAACCCAAAATGTGTAATTTTGTGCATTTTTTTTTTTTTAGAACAATGGCAACTTAAGAAAAGCAGCTTTCCAACATTCATGCAGACTACAAGCTATTACAATTTTCTTTAAGAAGCATATAAGCATTGTCAAGTTCAGTTCCTTACTACTGATTTGTTATACACCTGCTTGTTTTGTTCAAGGATCGGTTTGGGTTTTTAGGTTACATACACATATGAATATGTGCTCAGATTTTTGCTTTTTTCATGTTCCCCAGATATACTTCACTTTTTCATTTCTAACACTGAAGAACTTACTTAAAACAAAATTTTAAACCAGAAGCTTTTAACTGTAGCAAAATCTATACTCTACTGCACTAAAACTATCATAACTTTTGTCTAAGTTACTGGAGCAAAACTCATAGCAATTCAGTGCAAACCAAGGACTTCTTTTGGATTTTGCTGGAATCCATGGAAACAGCCTTGAGGGGCTACTCCACATTGCTTTTTTACATTATTTCTGAGAGCTGGCACAGCAGACTCCAGCAAATCTCAAGGGACATGCAAATCTTGTCACAGCATGACACTACAAATGGTACCTCCAGGACTAGCGTGTGTGCCACCACTTCTTGTACTTTCTCCCACAGCCTCCAAATGTCTGTTCTCCCCCTAAGATATTTGCAACTTATAGAAGGTGTATGTAAGGCTTCGTTCTTCAAGCAGTAGTCACAGCCTCAGGCACTGAGAAAGATGTGCTTGTGTATAGCTGCTTATTGCTGGTGTTCTCTATGCCTGCTCCAAAATGGATTTTAACTTCAGCAAGGAAAGAAATTTGAGACTTAGTGTCAACTTTGGCTCTACCTCATTTAGACTTATCACAGATGGGTAAATCTAGGAGACAGAAGGAAATCAGGACAATGTGGACTTCAAGATGGCAGCAGAGAAAAAAGAAGTTATATCCTGATGTGATGGCTCATGTTCACCTGTGCAGACAGCTGCCCTAAAGCTGCTAGCATTATTCACCTTGGAGATGCTTCCTGTCACTTGGCATTGTCCTCCAAAGTAGGTTTAAACTGCTTTTCCAAGATTACCAGGGTAAAAAGCCTACTTAGCAGGATTTAAGTGAGCTCACATGGACTCTGGAGAGACTCATAGCTGCAAGCAGGATACTGAAATTCTTCCAGCATGGGCCAACCTGTGCAGATCCACGTGCAAGTTCTGCACTGAGATTTATGTTCTGACCAGTCTGAAGGAGACAAATGAGCCAACTGAGAGAAATCAGTTTTGATTCAAGTGTCATGTCTTAACAGAAATAACCCAGTGTTCAGAACACCGCTGCAGCAAGGCTCAGCACCTAATGTCTCTGGTTCTGGATCCCTTCCAAACATTCTTTGCGCTGTGGTTTGAAAACACCGTGCCAACATGTCTGAGGCTTTCCACATAGCTGACATAACTTTAAATATAGTGCATAATATCTCCAAGCAACTTGTGGTGTACCCGAAGGTGTTTGGGAGGAGAATCTGGCAGTAGCTACCATTCATAACCACAGAGAATATAATCATGGCTATGGTGAAAGTACAGGGCATTTGTCAGGAGTGCCATGAGACTTCTATACTTTTCAGAAGTCAGCTCATGTTATAAAACAAGAACTGATGAAAATGAGTTCATTGTCCATGCTGGTGACACACAAATAGGAAGAAGAGAGAAACTAAAAACAAGGTCTACACCACTGGCAAGGATGCCAGATTAACTCTGAATCTAGTACCTTGCAGCCTGTATCTGGAAGCTAGAAGAGACTTGATTCACCTAAATGTGTGCATAGAGGAGGATCTGATCTCCATGGACTTCAGGAATAGAGGACAAAACTACATTTCACATCTGATAGAGAACCTGTATAGCCAATTTCTAGGAAAGAAGCTACAGGCATGGAATCAACAGAACTGAAGAAATCAATGGGGAATATATCAAATGCTGCAAGAAGGATCAGATAAGATCTAGCTTGGGGTTGCATGCATATATAGGAGATTTTTGGCTCTGAACAATCTGGAACTGAAAGGCAGGCATGTGCTGTTTGGGCATTAAATTAAAAATGACAAAAATCCCCAGCAAGCTGGGGCACTCAGAATTTTTCTAATTAATACATACAAAGAAAGTGCAGAGAAGCAATTCAATAATTCAACAATGAAATCTTCTTTATCAGAAGCTATATAAGTTTATAGATAAATACAATCTTTAGTCCCTAGATATCATGATTGGAAATTATGTTTTTGAATCCTTTTATCCCAAATTAAAATTCAGAAAACCCAGTATTAATAGCGTAACTTCTCCATTTGATAGATTTCAAAGCTCCTGTAAAGTAAAGAAGGGAGCTAATTTTCACATTGTGGTATTTAAAACAATCAAAACTGGTACATAAAATGATTACTGCTACCATCAGCTAACAATTTCACTTATTAGAAACCTTAGTAATAGATTGACTCTTTTCTCTTAGAAACTATAATCTCTTCCCAAATCCTCTGGATGCCATGATTTCATCAGCTACAAGGTAAACTGAAGTTAAAATGTACTCACTTATTCTATTTCTTACTTCATTCAATTTTTCTCCAAGGCATTTAGCTTCAGCAAACCTGTCAATGCAAACATAATGATACAGAATGACTCCAAAGAACAACTAGTCAAGCTAGTTGTTCACTATATAATACAGAATTACTCAGGACTACTTTTTGATTTGTAAGTAGAAATAAATGGGGAAAAAAATCCATCAGAAAAGATTGTTTGGTCTAAAAGAGAGTATTTCTGAAAGAAACCATGCAACAAATAGGTATACTAGATAGACGAAACAAACTGATTTGACTTTTTAAGTTTTAAAATTTATCTCATTTCAATTCTAACAAACAGATTCTCTTAAATGTTCACATTATACTAAAATATTCATTTTAATATGCCGCATTGCTTGCAATGTTTTAACATACAGCTATATAAAACAAAAATAAAGCCAAGTCAAAACAAAATTTTGAATGTATTAGAACTTCTGCTTACCAAGACTTTTAAATTTCAGCCTGTAAATTGCATATTGTGCATCTCAGTCATTAAGAAACTTCTCAAACAGAAATATAGGAAAGTGTGACAAAACTACATTATTCTGGTTTTATATAGATAGTCCTTATCTATCTATGACATGAAACTCTGAATTTGTCCTCTGTACTTAGTTGTGTACAAGTTGAACTTTGCTGAATTTTGACGCAGAACTGTAATATTTAGTTGTTAAGCAAACTTTCAGCTGATTTGGAAGAGTCTTATTCTAGCCAAAATACCTGAGGAAATAAAAAATTGTATTTCTGTCTAACTCAAATAATGATAAAACACAGTATAGAAATACAACCTTTCCCTGGAGAGATGGAGTTTGGAAAGGTGCCACTTCTCAATTTGGCCATTTCCATGTAAAACTGGAACAAGCTAAAATTTTAGGTGCCCATATTCGTATCTGCTCATGAACATTTGCTTTAAAGACTGAATTCAACATGGCTAAATGGCTGAAGTTAAAGGGTTCCTCAGTACTTATGTTTCTCACATAAAAAAAGCAGAAGCCTCTGAAGCATCTGTGAGACTTTTATGCAAGTCTTTTTCACTGGTGTTGACTTAGAGCACCCAAGTAGGCCTTGAAGATTGTGTAAAGATCAAAGGGAAACAACCTAAAACATCTCTTTCTTTCTTTCCTTCAGCTTGAGCCAAATACTATATTCATCAATTACTTAGTAACTCCTGAGGCAGATCTCCTGCTGACTATTGGCTGTGATTGGTGTTCATAGAGATATTTAGCTAGACAAGTTGAAGCCAGCTACCTATCCAGTCCTTATTCATAGATTACTGCTAAAAGTTGAACTGGCCATGCCTCTGTTTGTCAAATACCATGGTTTATAAACTAGCACAATAACAGAAACTAAAATTTGACATTAATTTATGACAGCCCAACAAATTCATCTGCGACTATGAATCACAAACAAAATAAACCAGATAAACACTTAAGATTTGATACTAATATTGAAAGAGAAAAAACTGTTTCTGACACTCTAATAAAAAGGTGATATTATTTAGCATAAAAGTGATATTGCTACGAATAGTGATGACTGAGCAATTATACTGTTAGCTGAAAAGAGTTCATGTGTATTACCTACAAGATAAATGTTCCATGATGAAACTCCAGAGTGAATTTAGACACTAATGTGCTGGTTTTGCAAAGATTTCACTCTGAATGGAAATGCCAGTAATTAAAAAAAAAATTTGGAAAATAATCTCTAACATACAATGTAAACCAAGACTAACTCAGAGGCTGTTTGAGAGACTGCAGACATGTAGTGAAGTAGATGAATATTCACTCATTTTTAATTGTTAGTAATCATAACTAGTGACCTAAGTGGGACTCATCCTTTCTATGAAACACATACATAGTTCCTGAAAAAAAAGTTAGCTGCCAGCCAGCTGAATCACAGAAAGCAAGGAAAGAAGAAAGTGAAAGAAATTAATGGAGAACAACAAAAAGGAAACTAGATTTACATTAGATCTGTAAGGTCAGTAGAATTTTACTACTGGAAATACTGACTAGGATGGGATTCAAAAGCTCCATGCAGTGTGCAATATTAGATCAGAGTGGCTCAGCTGGGAAGATTTCTTGGTAGTTTGCAACCAGAAAATGAGATGCATTTTTCTCCTCAAACAAATAATGCTAAGAGAGCACAGCTGAGCTGAGAAACAGGATATGATTAAGTTCTCTGGAAGTCAAGCATAGGAAGTCCAAATTGCAGAAATCTGATTCCGTCTGAGCATAAATATTTTTTTTTTTATTTTTTTAAGCAGGTCAACAATTTTTAATGTACAGAAGAAAAATGAAACAGAATTGCGATGTATTAACTGAAAACTAAGCTGTAGATCACCTTACAAAGCCACTTGTCATAGGCAACTATCTTAATGGCATAACTTAAATCTATTGTCTTTCACTCGAGCAGTAAGTCAGTAAATGAGCTTCAGAGAGAAATTGTCCTTAACTATATAAGCTTCCCCACTTTTGAAAGCCAGAGATGGTACTGAGTTACAGTACTGAGGTATTGCCCCTATAAAGAGCTCTGAAGTAGTAGGTGAAAAGTTCAGTGTCAAAACCAGTATTTCTCTTAGATAGGTTTTTTAAAACAAGAAAAATGCATTTCAGATTTGATTCAATTAACCAATTATACACAGGCAGTTACAGGAAAAAAGTATACTGTATATCATAGGATCATAGAATCATAGAATATTTAGGGTTGGAAAGGACCTTAAGATCATCCAGTTCCAACCCCCCTACCACAGGCAGGGACACCTCACACTAAACCATGACACCCAAGGCTTTGTCCAACCTGGCCTTGAACACCGCCAGGGATAGAGCATTCACAACTTCCTTGGGCAACCCATTCCAGTGCCTCAACACCCTCACAGTAAAGAATTTCTTCCTTATATCC
>JBCJKH010056597.1:0-27326 GCA_039877255.1 Loriculus beryllinus
ATAAAAAAAGCATTTTTTTCTTCCTGGGTATGCTCAAACAAGGCCAAAAATCCCTCTACCCTCTGAGTTTCTTCACTGAGCTGAATGTATCTATTCCATGGCAGAATAGATATATTCATGGCAGATCCATGTGCAGTAACCTCCAAAAGGGGTTATTAAAGAAGGACACAGGGAAGGAGAGGAATGTTTCCTAAAACTCTTTGCAATAATTCTTTGCATATTCAGCAGTCTTTCCTACACTATACATCAAATTGCTTAGAGAAATAAAGATTTCATGTACCTTCCCTGATGCTTTCAGTCCTGGGAATAATGGCAGATTTACAGCTAAGGGAATTTCTGCAGAATTACATCAAGATTAGATTCTGCCCATTTTTTTCCCTGTTGTTTCACATGGAAGTGACCACTTTCTCCAGCCAAAAATAGAAGCTGCAAAGTCTGATGCTTGGAAGTGGACAACAGTGATTTCTCGTTGGTCAAAGGGGTCTGCTGTCAAAATAGCTCTGGCTGAGCCAAAGCGGGATCTTGTTCAGTCCCTACAGTGGTTTGGGATGCTATGATTTATACCCCTGCAGAGTAGATGGTCAAATCCACTGCTCCTGTGATGTACCTATATTTACGCAAGGAGTTTCAATAGGATTTCTGTTGGAAACTGTGTGCTCAGAACTATATATAATATAGTCTACCACAAATAATCATTGTAAAGCATTCACCACACCTTCAAGATAACTTATTTGGAAGTAAATGACAGATGCTTTTAGCAGAGTTGCTCATTAAAAAGCATTTTAAAATATAATCTTAAAAATTGCCTTTGCATCTTTTTGGTTTTCCTGTCTTCCCCTCACGTTCCCCAAGGAGTCCTGGCAGAAATGGTTGAGACAAGATCTCATATCCATTGCAACACTGAGATCAGAACCCGCTTTGGTAAACCCGTTTTCTGCCACACAGGATTGCTTTTCTTCCCTTTCTAAAACTGGATGAGGAATTACCCTGCCCTAAAATCATAGACTGAATTGAATACATCTAAATGTTTGTCAGTCATGTGCAGCAAAGGCAGTGGGAAAAAAGCACCTGAAATACCAGGAAAAAGATGTATTTTCTGCTCTTTGATTCTTATCATTAAATATCACACTGTTGTAACAAGCACAGCCTGGTTGTAGCTCCCTTTGTTTCCCTGAGCAGTGTTTCTGTCTTGTCGCTTCTCAAAACAAAACAACTAAGCAAAACAACCCCCCGCCAACAAGACAGGGTCTCAACTTCTAAGTAGGACACATCTCCATCTCTTCACTCCAGCTGAGCTCCCACTGAAGTTGGTAGGGACTCAGCTAAGCAGAGATGAGGTAAGACTCTCAATATTTGACCCCGTGTCCCATGTTCCACAATCTATAAATGCCTTTTACAGCCCGGAGAAATCTAACACTCCGGTAACAGAGTTTTCCTGCCACCATGTTCTTACCACAAGTTTAACAATGTTTTTACGGTGTCTGCCATGAAACACAGTTCCTGAAATCATGGAAACGTGCAACAATGCCAGTTCTCATAAAAAAAGGGGATAGAAACAAAAAGAAGATGCCCTTAACACTCATGGTTGAGGAGGAAGATCTTGTAAAAGGGAACCCAAAGAGAACCGACAATTTCAAAAGCTAGGAGGCAATGAGAATAAATCCCACGTATTGCTTTCCTAATCTCATCGCTTTAAGACTCATGATGTTAGGCACCTGACACTTGAGTCTTGAATGCTTCAGTTAGCAATACTAAACAAACACCTCATTGCTGCGAAGTGTAAAAAGAAAGTGCTTGGCAAGGACAAAAAGGAGGATCAAAACCAGCAGCCTGGCTGTTACTAAAAGGTAATATAAATATATCAACCGAAACAGCCACCCTAGCCCTTTGTTTGTGGTGCATGGGGATTCATTTTCATCTTTTTTCCTTCCTCCGTTGCTTTTTTGAATGCAAATCCATACTGGTCATTAAATCAAACTTGAAGAAATATTTAGCAGCCAGCAGCTGGGTGGCAAAAGCCTGCTCTAACTCCTTTAAGCTCCTGCATCCCATTTATTGGTGCTGTGAAATATCTATCCTGCGCACATCCATGTTACCATGTCTGAAATGGTCTAATTGAAACAAACAGGAAGAACAGGAGAACATTAAAGGCATTTTTATCATCTCAGGTATTTCCACAATTAAAATCCTCATCCAATGGTGGACTTTTGTCTCACTCTCTAAACAGGAGCTTTTTAAAAGCAACTGGGTGTGGTAATCCAGCAGCAGTTGTGGTTCTAATCACCTTTTGCTTCTGAGAAGATATGCTTTGGGGAAAACTAACAGGAATAATCCAATACTACTTTTAAAACAGCCTGATTACAGGAATTTAAGGGAAAAGGTGGAAAGGCTGTAAAATCTGGCTGAAGTCCTTACCAAAACACTTCAATGATAATGAAACAAAGCAGCATTTAGTTTTTTACAGATTAAATAGAGAAAAGAGACTGCAAAACCCACTCCTCCTCACTAAAACACTGCAGATATCTAGTCTGGCAATATACCCAATGATCAAGCCAATTTCCCATTCAGAATTTCTTAATCTTGATGTGAATTGTGAAGCAGATTTCAAAAAGAAAGAGGTGGGTATTTGAGTGGGGCTGCTTAGTTTGTCCTGCTGTAAGAAATAAGGTTTCCCTAGGTGGATTAATGCAGTTAAGCTTAAAAACTGCTATACCTTCTAGATATAGGACTTAGGAAAGATGGCATCTGGATCCCTTCCTAAGATCTAGAACTTAACCTTCAGTGGAGCCACTGGAAACACCAGTTCTCCATACGAAAATAGTACAGAAATCTATACACTTTATATACATGTGGAGCAAGGAGACAAATAGTATCAGCCTTCCTCTAGCTGTCCCACAACTGCATCTCACTTTGAGAATAGCATCATTCTCTGCAAGGGAAGATTTGTCGCACAGGATATAACTCATCATGAGCAAAAGTGGGAATCTGAGCCATGACATTTTCATTTGAGGCATATTCAAAGGTAGGAGAGTCACTCTGTTCTGAGTGAACTTTAGATAAGCACACACTGTGCCATGGTTTTGGTCTATTCACAGCATTCCTCAAATTTTCACTGCAGTAGGAGGAAAGAAGGAGATTTAAAAAAGAAAGAAAGAAAAAAAGAAAGAAAGAAAATAAAGAATAAAAGGGGGAAAGAGAAAGAAAGAGTTTGTTTTACAGGAGGTGTTTTATTGTGTCAATACCCAAAGGCTGGATTCAATAAAGTCTCCATCTGGCTCTCACACAGAGCAACCTCTTCTAAGACCTCGCAGCAGCCCTCCTCACCTCCAGAGTCAGTTTTTGGAGGCTTGTGAGCCTTTGCATGGGTTTCCCTCCTGCCACAGCAGGACAGGGCTTTTTACTGAGTAAAACCCATAGAAAGCATCTCTCTGACTTACACTTACTTTGGAGATAGAGGATGTGCCAAGTGTGCTTCAAAAACTTGGCCTCAGAGAATCAACTATTCCCTACATGCCAAAGTACAAATAAAGCTAAAGTAGTTGTTGAAACACTGCATGTAGAGTTTACTCAGTGAGGTTCCCTGGCTTCGTTTACAGAGGGGTCCAGACAAGCTGTTTATGAGGGTCTCTTATGGCCTTACCATCTACAAATACATTTCCATCACCCAACTGAAACTTCAGTCAACAACTGGGGTGTGTTTTGTGGCTGAATCAGAACATAGGGTTAAAAATGCTCAGAAATACATCAAGCCCTGTCTTGCTGCCCTTATTTTCTAATCTATCACATACTCAGGTACCAGGATTATAAGCACAAAATAAGAGCCAGGAAAGACAGTGAGATAAATGACACACACATCAGTAGACAGAAACAATTAATTAGATAGATCTGATAGATGTTTAGTCCTTTCTCAAGGAAAACAAATATCAACTCCGAAGGACTTGGCTTTTCCTTATATTGTGAGATATGATCAATAAATCTTGGTTAACATACATTTTCCCATCATCAGCATTTTAATTCCTGAGTAAGTTAGTTCCTTCTCTACTAATTCCCACATAGCCTTTCCTCCTCCTGAAAATTCATTTTATAGCTGGCTCCCATTTTGTTCCGCAGCAAAGGCACAGAGACAGACAATAACAGCAAAACCTATTCCTTTCTTCACAGATAACACTCGTGTCTTGTTACAGAATTTTCAGGCTGTAAATCAACTTGAAAAGCTAATTTAAAGATATTCACTTGCACTATTCGGGGCTATATAAACATTCCAAATTCCAATTTTTCATAAAGACATATGCAAACATTTAAAAGGGATTTAAAGAGCCGTTTTTGCAGTTGAGAAGATCTAGATCGAGCATTTTATTTTGCTTCGATGAGATTATCATGTAATATTAATATAGAGAAAAAAAAGACTTCCAGTGCCTCTATGTATTTATGAGGTCCTAAGGGATAGCAGAATTCCTTTAGCCGAGAGGGAGGCTGGAAGAAACTGCAAGAATAAGACCGACTGTTGAAACATCAAATACACGACAGAATCCGTTCATCCACTGCCATTTCTGCGAAAGTGCTGTGGTATTGGTTTTCACTGTATCTGCTGGTTTAATTGTTTCTGCCTGTTCATTTCTTTGTCCTCTGAAACCACTAGCCTAAGGGAGATTTAAAAATCAAAAGGTAGGGCCGAGGTTGAACAGGAAATGAACACTGGTGTTGCGGCGTTATTAAAGTAAAAAGTTCAGAAGTGGCTCTAGGAACCAGCGTATTAATACACGCTTTAAGTGCCATCTCCGTCTCTCTCCCTGCTCTTTTTGTTGGTAGTTTGCTGCTCCAAATGAACCCGAAATCCGTATGGCAAAGCACCCTGGGTTTGTGAATCTGAAACGGGAAGGCTGCGTCCTGGAAGCCTTTCCCAAGGACCCCTCTAATGAAAAGATCTGCATTTGATTTGGTGCCATCGTAACCATCTCTTTTCCCCGTGCATCCCTTATCCATGTGGGAGTTTGTGTAGACAGAAAGCTCGAGCGGGGAAAGAGAGCAACACGCTGATTTCTATTTTCGGGTGGGGGAGCACAAAGTGAACTCCCAAAGTTCAGAGCTCCTCACCCCTGCAGGCTGGGTATAACGCCAATGACACACTTAATGAAAATAAACAGAGCTGGCATTAGGATCTCTGCGAGGAATTCTTTTTCCCCCTTTTCTAAGTGCACTCTATCTTTCTCCTCCACTATCTCCCTTTCCTTTTTCTCTGATCTCCAGGACAAAAGATTCAACAATCAGAGACTCAAACGCCAAGCAAGGAGGATATGTACTTAAAATACCACATGGCCAATAAAACCTATTTTACAATGTATCTCACCTTTAACAAGCAAATTGACCAATGTAAGCAAAAACTGACCCCCAAATCCTTTTATGAAATTGCCAAAGAAAACCTTCCCTCGATTACAGCTATTGAAACAGCCATACGATTAGCAGAAAAAATACTCAGGTTTTAAGAAACCACAGTACTGGGTGTTTCACTGCATAAATGTGCTCCCTAACCAAAAGGTATGAGGCCACAGATTTCAGGAATTAATTTGGGTTAATTCAAATGGCAAAGATGAGGTAGGCAAAATAACAAGCAATTACCTTTTCCTGCCTTTGAAGAACAATGAATTTGGGACTGGTCCAACTTCAGAAAGAGTGATTACAGATTTTTATGCTCAGGCAAACCTCTACCTCTTTTAATACACACAACATATACGTGTGTACCCGCACGCTACATATGTACTTTCTATGTCCATACACTTATCTGTATTCCATAACACTCTGCACTTGAAGGATTAATTAAAGATAAAATTCAATTATTTATTATATACCCTGCTAATTATTTTTGAAGCTCTATAAAGAGAGCAGGAAAGCTAACCAACACAAGCCATAATTAAGCAGAAAGGCAGCATTTGTGTGGTCATTTGGCGAATTCACCGTGCAAAACGTTTATCATTTAACCATTTCCTTTATATTGTGCATCGGGGTGGAAAGGTTTGAAAGCAAGGCAGAATTCCAAATTTGACTTCAATATATTTTGGAGGAGGGAAATATCTATTTCTATGAGTATCGACAATCGCTTTAGTGGATAATAAGCAACGTTAAATAAAACATGTAGCTAAATAGGCATTAAAGGCCTTTTACATACTTGGAAGAAAAGAAAACAGTTTTTTCCCTTTCTTTTTTTTTCTCTCCATGCTGCAGACTGCAGGCATTTTGGTCTATCTCTGTCAAGTGCAATTCTTTCTTGATGAATGACAAGGTACGATAATAGGCTGCCGTTACCAGGGCAACCAGACAGCAGAGCTGTGTGCCTTGAATTTTGTCATCTGAAAATGAAACCAGAAGCAAAAGAAAAGCTGAGAATCTAGCGACAGATTAACTCATGGGGGGGGGGGGGGGGGGAGACCGGCGGGGGGAGAAAGCGCGGGAGGAGAAAGGAGAGAGCAAGGGGGGGAAAAGGGGGCTACATTACAAGCAATTAAAATTACTGTAATATGTGGTATGTGTGTATCTGCGTGCGTCTGTGTTGCAATTTCAGATATCATTTGTCAATAGGCTTTTATCCTTCTCGCTGCCACTCTCTTTGTTCCAGAAATACACAGAAAGCTTTAAAAAGTACCTTTCAGAGAGGCCTCTCCAGCACATCCACCTTTACAATAGGTGTCTTTGCAATGCTGCTCTCCATCCTACTTCCAGCAGTACCCTACCCAGTTCCCCCCCAGTCCCGCTCAGCCCCTAAGAGCCCCTGGGAGTTGATGGTTGGGAACCAATACTCATCTCTGTAGTCTATGCTGGGCACCTGGTATGGAACCTTACTTTGCATGCAGTTGTTCAATTCATGGCTAAATAATGCCCCCTCAACACAAGGATTCATCCAATGCCTTCACTTTGAGCTGGGAAAATCTCTGCTACGGTCTCTGTGATGATGGATCAGACCCAGCCACCGTGAACCACAGGCACTGGATCACAGATGCAAAGTTAAGTGGGCATTCAACAGAAGGTTGAAAGCAGAAAGACTAAAGAGGAGCCAGTTGCCAAACTCTAACCTGTGATCAACAGCATGTCTGGATCTGGATTTAGTTTGGGCTTGGACTTTTTGGAGATGAGCTAAAACTGCAGCAGTGTATTTCCTTCTTTTTACCCCAAATCTGAATAAAATAGAAACAAAACACACAAGTCTTGGGTTTTAACAAAAATACCTAACCTGCAAAGCTCAGACCGTTGATGCACAGCATAATGCAGCCACTGGCTTTCACAAACACACCATAATATTCATAGCTGAAAAAACCCGTCTGCCTGCTCAAGCCATATTAACTAAACCTGTAGCACATTTCCTCAGCAGTGTAACCTGAGACCTCATAATATTCATGTTTCAGAGCCACCATCTTCCACAGTCTTCACAGATTCTACAGGCATCTTTTACTAACCTCTTGGATGATCAGATAAAACCTTGCTCTTACCATTCTGTGGAAGAACTGTTGATAAAATAAGCCTTCTATAATTTCCCTGCTGTCCCTCAGGCAAAACTCCCCGTGATTCTTGCAAAGTGTAGGTGAATCATTAGGCTCCCATGCCCCAAAAGAAGGCTTTTCTGCCAACTTTAGAGATGAGGAAACCAACATGGAGAAAACCAGCCTGAGTCAGACCCTTTGAAGAGCCAGTGGGATTCTTCCATTGTACTTCAGCTGGGTTTGGACCAGGCTTTACCAGCCTCTCAGGGCACTGGAAACAGGACCTAGTATTCCCGGCTCACAACTTCCATAAGCCAGATTTCTTCCCAACAAGCTTTCTCTCAACATACGTTGATTTAAAATGTAGTAATTCAATTAAATAAGAATGCAAGGCAATAAGTGTTGCTTAACCAAAATTACTCCACCTTTGCACAGGAAAATTATACTCTAAGCATGTCAGTCATAAAGATGACATGTTCTTGAAATAAAAATTCATAACCTATGCATGTCTTTACATGGGGAAATCAGTTACCTGATTTTTAAGGTATCTGAAGGAAGAGATCATCCCTAAAGCTTCTCCATAGATGCCCAGTATAATGGCTTATAGAAGAATGACTTAATTTTTTGGCATCCTGACTGCTTTTGAATATTTTCCATGGAATATCTGAAGTTATTTTTCTTAATATCATCACTTGCATGATTGACTTTTTTGCCATGACAAGTCCAGGATGTTTCAGTTCTCCTCATTTATTTTTTTGCTTGACTACTGTTCTATGACTCTGTCCACATGGCATTGAGGAGAGGAACCCCTGCTAGCTCTGGCATCAGTAGCAGTCTAGCTGCATCAGCAGCTTCGTTCTACATAGACTAATTAGCTTGGTTTCCAGGCAAGAATCTTGCATCAACTACAGTTATGCTGTTTTGAAGCCAGGTTAATATCATCTATGTGTTACATGTACGTTTAGCTGACATCATGCACAGGTACCAGGAAGCCAGTGATGTTTTCAGGTTGAAGGAGTGATCTGGCTACTTCGTTTGCCAGTCTCCATTTGAGCAAGGTCACTAGAGCAATGACAAACTTGGTTTATAGGAAGTTGCATTCCAAGCCCTTCATTGAAAGCTGGCTTATTCCTTGTGCACATCTTTTCTATTCAGTTTTCAAGTGGTAACAGGAATCTTTATTAGAATTTGTCTATTACCAACTGGGTTTATAAAATGTGAAGGTCTTACTGCTGGTGATATTATCTTCTAACTGCCAAATCAATTTGTCTAATTGCAAAAACCAGTATTTATGCTTATTATTTTCCTGCTTTTTCCAGCCTTTCTGCATTCTCCTGGTTTTGTATTGTGAGAAAGGAAGAAAAGAAGTTCTGCTTTATCTGTCTCAGTAATTCCCCAAAATCAGGAGATTTGGAGAACACAGTAAAATACAGCACTTCTCCAGCTACTCCATGTCAATTCTATTTGACCCTTATCACATATCATGTATCACAGGTGTCTTTTGCTTTATGGGAGATCCCATGGCTGAATGTCAGAACCATGAAACCAAGCTTTGGGAAATGCTCCTTTAAGCCTTGGGCACTCCTTAGACCTGTGTTTTTGCCAAATGGAAAAGCAATCATTTTAAAACAAAATAGCTACATATTAATCATATTGACTAATTCTAAACTGCTTTTGCTAGCTCTGCCTAAGCCCACAGCTAGATGAAAAATACAGAGTAGAGCCATCATGACTATGTGTTATATTAGAAACGAGATTGAATTAAGGCCTCCTTAGTTTCAGAGCCATGTCTTAACCAGTAGACCATCTTACTGCTGCTTTACAATCTTCCTTCTGTGTTAATTCAAACTGAAGCTGAATTAAGGCTTTTCTTATCCCTGATAAGCCCAGGAAGCTGTAGAAGAGCAAGCTGGAGTTTACTCAGCCTCATGCATCCATCAGCAACATGTCAGCTAGCTTCCAGTTATTAGTAGCGATGATGGAAGAGACACATGGAAAAGGGTGGGGTATTCAAAACCCTTGTTGAGCACAGAGAGGTGACAGCTCAACAAATCACCTTCGGATTTGTGAACTCAGCAGATAGTTTCTGGAAGTTGTTGAGAGAAAATAAATATGGAAAACCACAATGTCATTTCTAAGAGTCACTTTTCAGAGCCTGACCACATTTTAAGTATCTGTTAAGTGATGTCCTTTCTCCTACCATGCTTCTGGCCAAAACCAATGTTGTATCAATCTCCCAACAAAGACAAGTTTGATGCTGGAATTCCAGACACCAAAACAAATAATACCACCTACAGCCCTCGTGAGTCACAGAACTCATGTGATTTAAAAAGGAAAAAGAAAGCAAAAACCAAACCCCAACTAATTCTTACTATAAGAGGCTCAAAAAAGGAAATAACTTGGTTAGCAAGGCTTTCCCCTTTGTGAACAATCAAAGGAGAAGGATTTATAAGTATTCTGAATTAACACAAAAAGACCTTTTAGTATACTTAATGAATTTAATATCACCCTGCATGGTTTGACCTCATGGACAGACTCTCTGAGATCTATCTGCTTGTGGCAAGGTGCACAGCTTCTTTTAATTTCTATGAAGATTGATGTTCCTGCATTCCTATGCTGTGGATGTGACCCAGCTCTAGCCCTAGTTTATCTACATTAACATGGCTGCATGACTTCCAGACTACCGTCAGCACACTTGGGCCAGCTCTGGACACAGGCAAGAGAAGCTTTGGTCTCTTTGCACCTGCCTTTGCTTGCTGTTTGTGGATAAGGGGCTAGGAAGGCCCTCATCAAACTTCTCCAGAAGTCCTTCTTTAACACTACCTCGGGGACAAATGCAACGTTTATAAAAGACAACTGGGGATAATGGTTCTTTTGGAGAGACACGATGCTACACTTGCATACATGGCATCCGCATACTTTGGTTATGGGTACATTTAAATGTATTTCAATGCTGGTATTAAATGAGAGCCTTCCTATCGCTTCTTACTCCAACTGCAGTTGTCCAATAAATGGCTTTTGACTTTTGCAATAACGGGTTTTAGGCAAACAATGGGACTGTTAAAAGAACCACTTTATGAGAAGATCATAAATGAGAGTTAACTCGTAGATATGGCTGTTTGCTAACCAGCAGAGGTAATAACATAATATGAGCCACTTTCAAATGGACTGACAAGGAGGAAGCTAGGGAAAAGAAACTGTCACCATTCCACAGCAGGCCAATAAATGCAGGCAAATATATTACACCCTGCAGTCCAGCAGATCCTCTTTCTGTCAGGCCATATTGGCACAGTATATTTATTTTCTTTGAGAAGAATCACAGAACTGTCTTGTGGGCCTCATCTCCAGCAGACGTGGAGAACAATGCTCTCCCTTCTCTGCTTCTCTCTTTTATGTATTTGAAGGCAATTTGCAAACTTCATTTTCAGCCTCCTCTTGAATACAACCCCATGGTTTTCTCAGATTTTTTCCCCACAGAAAAGTCTAACTCATGTGAACCTCAAAGTACTTTTGTTCTTTTTCTTACCGAGCAATTGATTCATGTCATTACTGAAGCACAGCCCAAGAGAGGATATTGCCCTATACCAAAGGCAGAGGGGTAAGTTTACTACGCATACACAGCAGCCTGATATGATGACATTGCTGATTCATGCTGAGATAGCTAGTACTACGTATGCATGTTAAGAATAAAGTAATTGTTGGTCTTTGCACATGATAAGGTGGCCCTTCAAGAATAAAGAACTGTCCAGCAAAGTGGTGAGCACAAATGAATCAGTTGTTCATGGAAAGATGCTACTCTGAAAGAATAACTGTGGGATGCTACGGAGATGGGGACTATGTTGATAGAAGGACTTAGCTGTAGTGACAAAAGAGACCAAATATTTGGAGTATGACAAGAAACAGCCAGTCAATTAACTTATCTGTTTTCATAACAGTTGGAGAGTCTCCTACATCTACATTGGCAAGTGGGTGGGGGGCTAAGATAGCTGTCACACTTTGATAAGTAGGCCACTCAGTTATGAAAGATTAAGGCCAGAGATGCGGATGCAGCTGAGTGTAAATGAGACTCCCAAGAGGGAAGATCAAAGTTTGTAGGGAAACCATAGTAAAGCATGAAACCCAAACTTCCTACCAGGAATTTCAGCATGAAAGGGCCATGGTGGCTTTCAGCTTCAAGGCCAGAGGCTGAAGACCTTATTGAAAGCTGTTGGAGGGCCTCTGTGCCAAGCTTAGATAGTCCTCACTGGAAACAGACATGGAAAGAGGGGTTTCTTCACGTCCAATGAAAAGAACCAACTTTGCAGGCTGGGGAGTCATGCTAACAAACTGAGACAAGATACAGCTTTGACATTTCTTGGCATTTTTCTCCTATAAATATGAAGACCACAAGGCTTTCAAAAAAGCCCAGAGGGTTCTTGTCTGTTTGCAGTCATGTAAACCGCTGCTCATCAGAGAGTCTTTCTGGCCAAAGAATTAAAGCTGTTTCCTTCCTGGCCCCATTTGTTAAAGATTTTGTCTCTGCTGCTTCACTACATTACAACTGGCTTAGACTTTGCAGGATGTGAGAGGTATTGGAAATCTCTTCTAAGCGTGGTATTTATGTGCTCTCATCTGGTGCAGGAGAACAAGGTGCATGAGCCTAAATCTCATGTTCTCTTTATTGCAGTAACTGCACACTCACTGCCTGACTGCCAGAGCCTACAGCTGCCTGATGAAATCCTGGCAGGTTTTTTCACTGCTGTCGAGATAGCCATATTATTACCTTAGCCGTTTCCCTCACTCTGTGAATGACTTAGTGTGAAAATTGGAGTAAATAACTCAATTTTCCTCTGCCTAAAAAATAGGGGGTTTAATAATTATTGTTTTTACCCTACAAACTGCAACACAGCCTTTAGATCCATCTTATCTGAACATCTGATAATCTAATGCTCATTACCACATTGTAACCATTCAGTTTGTGGAAATAGGGTATGTAACTAGTGGGAATGAGGTCTGTGCTGATGCTCAGGTCAGAGGGAACAATAAAGGGAACACTGAAGAGCTGGTTTGGCAACGGTACTTCTCACTTTTCAAATCCCAACCTCCTTTAATTAACTTTCCTAATGTATGCAAAGAATGGTGGGACACTGCAGCAATAAATGACATGTAGCTAGGTCTGAATTATCTAACCTTGGTAGCATTTCAGCCAAAACACATAGCATGCACTGCAAGCTCTGCACAGTTATCAGGTAACTAGGTCAGCCTGATGTCTGTGCCATTCATTGCATTTTCCACCCCACCATTACCTGTTTGCACTGACATTGGTTCTGGTGGCCCAAGCCATAACCTCATCACACCTTCACCTCTGGCAGCAGAGCCAAACTCTGTGACGAACTTCTGGCACACTGGGCATCCTTAGACATCATCATAGCTGACATGAGTTTGTTCCCATCAGTTTTATTCCACATTCTCCCTCCTGCCATCCCTGCAGAAAGCAATCTTTAACTGGGTGCACAAAAAGATTTCATCAGCAACTTCCAGGAGAGTTAGAATTGATTTATATCCACTGGGGAATGAACCAGATTACATTCAGCTTTAGTCCCCTGTTCCAGAAACAACGTTATGAATAATCCTTTTATGTTCCTTGTATAAATATCTGAAATATATAAAACCAAGGAGAGGAGGGAATTCATTAAGGTGGTCCAGGGGAATATTGCTCTGAGAAATAAGGGACTGCTTATGAGAGTCAAAATGACTTTATCCCATTACTTTTACATAAGGAAAGAGGCAAGGGGAAACTAAATATAAGGAAATTTTACCAAGAACTGCTACGTATTAGTTTGTGGAAATATATTCCTAAGGAACTCATGGGAGCATTAGTGTGTTAGTCTGTCATACAAAATGGATGACGGTGATTCTTCTGTATCTCACTGCAAAATTCCCAATCAGCCAGGTCCAAAGTCTGCAATCAATAGTAAACTTTCAATAGAGCTCAATGAACTTAAGGGCAGGCCCCATGTGTTTAATATTTAAGTTAAATAAAGGGCAGAAATAGCGAGTCAAAATGTGACATAGGCAGTGACTGTAAGAAAACCCCCCTAATTTTTAAGCCAAGCTTTTAAGACAAAACAGTGCATGCATGGAATTTCCAGTTCAACTACATCAAGTCACACTGATTTCATCTGGTTACCGTATGTTATTGGTGGGAATGTAACTCGATGCAGCTCAATGCAGCTTGTGGCGTACTGATTTATTACAATTTAAATGATAAAGCACCCAAGAATGTTCAAGCAATTGGACTACTCCATTGACTGGATGCTCAGACATCTATTTTTAGAAAAGAAGTCAGTCTGTGCACTATTAGATGGACTGGTCCACTGTTACTGAAGGGGCAGGGGAATTTCCCTTATCACATAATGGCTGCCTAATGGTACCTATGTGCTTTATCCTTTCTAAGTGATTTGTGTAGACCTGGATGTAACAGGATTTTATTCATCAAAGGTGGGACCATTGCTGGGTCTTGTTCTAAAATAAAGAATGGACCAGTGAAGTCCAAGTCCAGATTTTCCTGCACCTTAAGGACATTCAGGACATGGCTTCTGGTTTTCCTACATTTTCTAGGGATAGGTATTTCTGAGGAGCAGGAACAGGACTAGAATTTGCCTAGAAGTCTACAAATGCCAAGTTCTTGGTCTGCACCATCCCATACTCTCATAAATTACCAGCTGGATTCTCTAAGCTGGAGCTGTTTGGACCCACAGCTCTAGACAGACAGACAGGAAGTGGAAACCCTACATTCCTTTCTTTTGTTTTACAAATGGTTTGAAAGAGGCTACCAGCCAAAGCAAAAATAACCATGAAACTGGAAGAGCTCATGCATAACATGGCATAACAATAAAAGGTTGGGCATCACCACAGTGGATTCTTGCATTCAGCCAAGAAGAGAAAGTGCTAAAATCAAAACAAAGGGATCCCATTAGATCATTAGGAGATAAAAGGCTACTTCCAATCACTTTGGTTTATTCAGCTGGATCTCTTTAGGAATACTGAACAGTCAGGTGTGGTGGCCTAATTCTCTACTTCTTGTGTTCCTAAGCATGGGATAGAGGCTGTGGGTGTGAAGGTAGGAAAGGAATTTGATGTGTGTGTTTGGAAACACAGTTATAACTATCATGGCCATCATCTATCAGATTAGTTCATTTCTTTGATATACACTCAGTTTTGTGATGGCTCCAAAGATTTGTTCCTGTCTTAATAACAAACTCCTCACTTCACATGAAAGCATTAGCAACTTCTGGGAAACAGATTAAATCTAGTTCCAGGCTTCCTCTTGATATGGATAAAAAATGTCTAGGAGAATGGGTTTGACTAATCTCAGCAGGAACAAGACCTCCTGCTGATTAGCTCTTGGTTCAGTGTTTTCACATCTGATCTTGCTGTCTCTAGGTCAAAATGATGCCTGGTGGTATTTTGACAATTGCATTAGAGTCAGCTTAAGAAGGAATTTCTCCCATTGCATGTGTGGCTTTCACATCAACTAAAATCCAGCTTTTTAGAAAGAGGCAAAGCTCTGAAGGCAGCAGCTAGAAAGGAAAAACCCAAACAGAACTCAGAAACAAACTCATTGAAACAAAAACCACCTGATAAAGTGTTCATTCTTTAAAACATCTCTACTTTGGCATCTCTTCCAGCAGTGATAATGTTTGGTTTTATAGAAGAAACACAGATGTACCAACAATACTGAAGATTTCAAGAATTAATTGCTTAGAGATAGTCAGGAAGAAAGTCACTAGAAAGCCTATTACCTTTGCCTTCTGTTTTAGCAGCAAGCAGGGAAAGCTGAAGTCCATATGAAGGGATATTCTGGCTGAGTTAATGAAGAAAGTAAGGGCAGGCTGCTGCCAAAATCCCAAGTTATATTGCCTCATGGAACACCCCTCACAGTTAATCCCCCAGTCACAGCCTCCAAACCTCTCTGGGATAGGCTATATTGAACCACATGGTAAGAGTCAAGTCACTTCATTGACTGCTCTGTTACAGTGATGGAGCTATGAAGCATCCTAGCATCCCATCTGAGTTACTTGTTTCATATGGCAAAACTCATTTTCAGCTACCACTTAGCTAGGGTATTTCCTGATGCTGCATACTTCTCCCAGATTTACATTGTTGTTGTTATAATGAGAGCTAATTGGCATTGCTTAAACCCAAGCTTGAGTTCAGATGCTGAAGGTGATGAAGATGGAGTCTGCAGAGGTAGTCTCAGAGGCTGCAAGTCCTCATCCTATGCCTAGGATAGGAGAATTTGTGGAGAGCAAATTTCTTTGTGCCAAGACTCAAGTTTGTGTTGAAATCAGCCTAACGTGACTCAATAACTGTAAGAAAGTAGCTTCCCTGACCAGGATGTAAAATCCTTACAGGTGTAAAAGCTATTGAAGCTGCCAAATGCAGCACACTCAAACCTGAACATCTGAAACTGCTTAATGGGTAAGAGTCAACAAGTTACAGTGCACTGCGCTAAGAGCTGTTGGAGGCACAGCTTTATCGCTCTGCTGCTCTATTACCTATATTTGAGGGGTCTTCATGGAAAAGGCTGTAAAGGAAACATTTTAAAGCTAAGGGTGCATTAGCCAAGGGATTGCAGGCACTGTGATTTATAGCTGTGGTAACAGGCTGGATCTCAGCAAAGTGAAATCCAATTATCAGCTCTGCTGTCTCAGGCAAAATGCTTAAGCCAAACTTTCTAATCAGTGCCTTTAGGTTGGGTTGATTTTCAGAGGCACTAAGCCCCTCCCCACCTCATAAGCTCTGTGTAGAGTAACAAACCAACACAAAACAGATTGTATTTGATTCTACTGTACTTGATATATTTTTTCTATAGTTGGGTTGAGAATGAATAGTTTTACCCCATGTTATCAAGAAAAAGAAACTGTAGGAAGGAGGACACAGAGGTTAAAAGTCTGGAAAATAAGGGATTTGATTCTCTGCCTGTGGTTTTTTTCCCTCATATGAATAAGGACCAGGAACACTTCCATACCCACCTCACAAAGGGGCTTGTGAGAGTTAATTCAGCTCCCTGTAGAAAGTGCCTTGAGATCCACAGATGGAACTTGCTGTAGAGGTGATGCATTACTGAATAATGACGTACGATCGTATGTGAACAAAACACACTCATATATCGCTCCATATGTTTTATAACATCAAGCCCTGTGTTGTTTTCCAAACAGACAGATACATTCCAACCTGGAGAGGATCAAACACCTCCCAGAATATTTTGTCTTTTGATTTCACAGGTGAGGAGATGGTTCCAATAACATCATCGTCTCTTTTTGTGTACTGAAACCAAAACAGGGGTTTATTTAAGAAAGGGAGTGGGAGAAAGAAGCAAAGATTTTACACAGCATGTGCCAAAGGAACGTAACATCCCCCTGGACATGTGTCCTTGAACAACAGGGGAGACCTTGGAGTTTACATCTCAGCTGAAAATATAAATGTGGAAATACACTTCCCCCACTGCATCCCACTGCAGTTTCATGTTTGGACTTGGAGAGATCCCTCAGGAGAAATACTACTTCTCCCACTGGAGTCTCCTTCTGCCTATCTCCAGCTCCCAGTGAACTCATACCAGCCACACGTGCACTAATACGGAGTCCTCCATGCAAGCATGGTAGACAGAGGTTTGTGCTTTTGGGGACTGGAATTTGGGGAAGTTCTTGCTAAAATAGGGAGTGAGGAAAAAAAACCTGGACCAATTCTGTTTGCTTTCACAATGCCAGTTTGTATGCCATGTTGGTACGAAAATGAAGCATTTGGCTGCCTGAAGAATATGGGGACTTTAGCTTCTTACTGAATACTTTTGGCAATTGTACCAAAATGTCATGTTTTTACTGGGTTTTGATCACTATTTTTAACACTTCTATTCATATATTCCAAGAGGAACTGAATGCTGACGTAAAGACAGCAAGCAGAATACCATTAATTCAAAACCAGGGCTTTCCTCCTCCTCCAATTATTTTCAGCATCTTTCAGAATCCACATTATGCCCCAAAACTACACATGGCTGTTAGGTCACATGGAAAAAGATCAAAGGGGGTTGGAGGAGTAACAGGAATTATGCCAAAGCTGTACTGTTATTTCTGAATCATCTATGAAACACAGGAGAGAGAAACAAGAGATTTCACGAGGTTTTAGTGCATTTGGGCTCCCAACAGTGAGATGCAACACATCTTTCAAATCACCTTACCCTTTCAAACCACCTATCTACCCTAGAAGATAAGTCTTGAAGTGAAAACACAACTGAACAAAAGGTTTGAAGGCAAATTTTGATCTAAGTGTGCAGTGTGCTCCGTGAGTCCACCAACCCTCTTCCCAAGGTGGCACTCTCCCCCCATCCAAGCCCCAGGATGAACCCAGCAACTCCATCCTCTTCTCAAGGGAACCAGGTGCTCTAAAAGCAAGGGATACCCTGGGGGAAAAGGGAGAAAGGGGTGGGCAAATGAGACAAACACACTTGAAGTAACTGATTTACAGATTCACCATTTACTGGATTCCTTGTGAATAACCAAGGATATTCTCTGCAAGTTCAGACACGATACAAGCACACATGCACAGGAAAACCAAAGTCCACTGATTGTTTTTTGATCCTTTCCATTTTTTTGTCCTTTCCGGAGAAGCTGGAATCTGGGTGAGTCTCGCACTTTATCCAGAAATGAGTTCATACATTGAGAGAGGGCTCTTCATGATCCTGAATGTCTGATGCTTCACAGCATTTCTTGCATAATTCATCCTAAAAGTGGAGTTACCAGCAGGGCAGTCAAGTGAGAAGCATATAATGGCCTGTGATCATCAGACACAGCTTCCAGGGAAGGGAAGCCATCGGTACAGCTT
This sequence comes from Loriculus beryllinus, assembly GCA_039877255.1. Lineage (NCBI taxonomy): Eukaryota > Metazoa > Chordata > Aves > Psittaciformes > Psittacidae > Loriculus > Loriculus beryllinus. The sequence goes on from JBCJKH010056597.1 coordinate 18,333, forward strand.
CTTGTAGTAGTAGCCAGAGGGAGCTGTTTGGAGACTTCTCCCAGGAGCTGACTTAGTGTATCCTCCCCTTTGCGATATAGGACACCAAAGGGCACCTCTCCTGTCCCGTCTTCCAAAGGCATACAGCAGCAAACAGCAGCAAGTTTCGGTCAGCGTGCTGGCTGTTTGACCATGGTCTAAGAGTCAGCAGCAAGAAACAAACTGTGCCAGAGAAAATCGCTCCTTGTGTCTCAGAAGCCCAAGCCATCCTTCAACAGTTGCTCCTGGAGGCTACCCCTTACTTAAAGCATAGCATCATGAAAAGCACACATTGCACAGCAAAACCTATGGTTCACCCTTTTATGCCCCCCACCCCTTAAAGAACATACAATATATATTCAACGTACCATCAGCCCACTGCTGTAGGTGGAGCTCTGTGAGCACAGCACAGTCGACCACGGATACAAAGGCCAGCAAATAAATGATTCTGTAAGTGTCAGACATTTCAGTCTAGGACATTAGAGATTCATTGACTACATTGCAGGAAGAGCTGTTAAATGAACCCAATTTCAGTAGTCTCACCCTTCCACAGTCAATTTGAGTACCATGTGTATCAGAGACTCATTTACCATCTTGAAAAATACCCTTTTCTTTAATTGGTTATAATGTCCCTGCAAATCAAATACAGTTGCCAGAGCATTGGGTGAATGACAAAAAAGACAAGCGTAAAAATAGCTTACAGAAGTAACATGTTCTTTCATGATTACATCTGGGGGTACCTGAGAGGGTCTCCTGGCATGTCAGTAACCTTATTCACAGCCTGGAAAGTTCCACAGGGGAAGAATGTATACTACTAAGTTCAGCAGCCCTGTAAACCAGGAGACATGAATTATTGCTTTGCAAACAATGTGCAGCACTTCCCTGGGCAAGTCACTTTTAGGTTCCTTTTCCCCTCATATTCCCTCAATCTACCTTGTATAAATCAGTCTCAATCTCTTCTGAGCAAGGGAAAGTCTCCTTCCATGTACTAGGGACACTGACTGTGCAAATTCAGAGTGAGCCTGAAAGTTCGACCTTACGTGCATAATAAATTATTGCAAACCATAGCATCTTACCCCACCACATTACTTGTCTGGGTAGTCCATGGAGTCAATATGCACCATAGCCATAACACAGGAGTAAAGCTCAGTTTGGGCCCAGAGTAAAAGCAAGAACTAGTGCTGTATATAAAAGACTGATACACACCCCCTTCCATTATTGAAAGGATGAGCTGCATGCTGATATTTTACTTAAAGGATAAAGTAACTCTAAATATTATCAAATATGAAGGCAGTAAATTACAGTCTGTAAATGCATCACATGAGCTTGTGGATACATTTAGATCAAAGGAGCATAATAAGACATTCTGAATAATATTTGATAAGCCTAATTAATGAGAACATGCCCAACAGAGTTTTCCAGTAGTAGGATCAATGCCTTGCAGGTACTTGTCCATGTTCCTCTGCATAGGATGGACAAACCTGCATTGTGCTCATGAACATACACAGTCATTGATTCCAGCTCAAAACTTAATGGATATAGGGGAAAAAGTGTCTTCACGGCATGATGGTTATAGCCATCCTACTGAAGACCTGAAACAAGACCCCAGATTCCTACTGAAGATCCCAAAAATGGAGCTCTTCCCATTTGTATCACTGAAAAAGAAGAGGACACTTGGGCCCACACTAAATCAGGTGCCAGACCCTTCCTAGACCGTTGAGAAAAGCTGAGAACAGGCAATCTAGGTCCCCAATTAACTCTATAAAAAGATCTCGGACTCCAGCATTCATTCACCGGCTCCAAATCAAAATGAGTCAGCCACATCACAATCAATCCAAGAATGGCTCCTACCTCATAATTTAATCTTTGTAATGGATCACTTATAATAGATCTGGCTTTCCCGAAGCTATGATCTTGTCCTCTATTACTGACTAATATTGAAAATTCCAGCTACACATATTCCCTTCCCCTGAATACCTCATCACCTTATGCAGAAAATATTATGTTGAGAAATAGCCCAATTAAATGTGCAACTATCTGTAACCTTTTGTGTTCCTGTATCAGGTGGTGAAGCAGTAGCAACACTGGAAAATATAGGATCTTTGGGAAATGTAGCATATTATTAGATTTGATGAGATCCATTTTCTTGATGGCTTCTGAAAGATCTTTGTGCTAATTAGCTAAGAATACCACTGAATTATTTAATTATCTCTACTTTTGTGCAATAAAATATGTTGTCATATCACACACTCTATCTTGCTGTTGCTGTTCAGACTTAATGATGCCTTTATAGTTAGCGATTTCCTTTGTTCTCCCTCTGCAAGTGGCTTTTGGTGGAGCTGGGGAAAGGGGGGGAAGCAGAGAAGGAAAAAGATCAGGTTTAAAATGAATTCTTATGGATGGGAAAAATCTTGACATGTGTTTCTCTCTAGCTCCAGTTCCCTATGAAATAGGCGAAACACGTTGCGATGCCACAGCAGACCCACGTACTTCTTGCTAATGCAACAAGGAATGCTTTCCAGAGGAAGAGGAAAGAAACTATGGCTTCAAAAAATTTTAAATCAGCAAGGAATGTTTTTAACAAGGAAGAGGTAAATTATGATAATTACTCTGACTGGTAGGGTCCTTAAGCATTACTAATTAGCATTTATTGCCTGGATTATTGAAACAATGTGTGTGTTCCCAAGAGCGAAGAAGAACTGGGATGCTCTTTCCTTCTGAGCCCTGGGAACAAGCAAGAATGTGGTGGAGTTGGCAGAGAGGCTCCCAAGCATGGTGAGCACCAGCCTTGTGCAGAGCTGCACAGAGGCGCTGGGAAACTTGCACCTTTTGCAAGACCACGTTGTGAACTTCTTAACTGTACGGCTGCGTTCTGCCTCCCAGAGAAGTGACCAAAACCAGGGCAGCACAAAAGGAAAGTGGCCTTTAAAAAAGTCAGAATCATTGGACAATGGTTCAAGCTGCAGATTAACATTTACCTTCAACTCTGCGTGCTACAGTGTTTTCTGTTATTATTGGGATTCTATGCAGACCTATTATGAATTATCATTTCATTACTTTAAAGTGCGGAAGTTTGGCCAAAGAGACTTCATGACAGACAAAGAGTTAATAAATTCAACAGAAAATAAAGAGGTTATGCCACTTCCAGCTAGCATTTTGACTGGGTTAATGTGACTTCGTAAAGAGGCTGCAAGCAGCTTTCAACACAAGCTACATTTTAATATCAAGGATTTATCATGAGAATGAAGTTTTGATTTAGAAAGTGTCTAGAAATTAATCAATATCCTAATCAGCACTAGCCACTACATAAGTATTTCAACTATAATTTGGTATCTGGCCCAATAAATCTTTAAGTGCTTTGGAAATGATTCAAGCAAAAGAGACAGTGAAAGTAGTCTCCATTTTTTGAGCTGCAGTGCTATGCAACTTTAGGTGCTATTAAACCCTATAGGAATAAAAGAGCAACAATGGCAAACTGCAGAATGCCTTGGACCTTTTTTTACCTTTTACTGCCACCAAAGCTCATGCCTTTCAACTTGGGAAAGCAAGTTCCAGCTAAGCTACAACGGGGTCAAAGTCACAGAGCTAAATGTCACAGTTGCTGCTCAGACAGAACTCCTGGATGCCAGAGTTTTGCAGAACTAGGGTTAGTTTTTAAAAAAGCAATTATTTAAAAAATCATGTTTTGTTTGGTTTTCCCCTTTTTAATTATCTGCAGCATGTATTGCACGGAATGCTTGGGAATGTGTTATATTAAATGCATCTTAGATACAGTTTTAACTGAAACTAGTCTCAATCTTGTTAATTCTTTTTCATGCTGAATAAGATCTTCAATCCTCACTAAGGCTGACTTGTTAATTCTATTTATTAAGTAAATTAATGCCTTATATTTATTTTCTCTACCATTTTCCTCTTCAGATAAAAATAAAGGTATTTCTGGCCGCAGCTTCTTTTTATTCCAGTGAAAACGTACAACTGCAGAGCCAGATGAAATGATCATTGAAGGAACTATGTAACACTAGGACAAGAAAGCCTCATAGCTATATGTAAGAAAGCAAAAAACAAAACCAGAACGCAATATCCCCTTCTTTTGTCTGTCAGGAGGTAAAAAACGTTGCAGGAGCAGTTCTGGATTGATTTACGTTTGCTTACAAAGAAATTATTCCAACTGGATATTTATAATGCAATTAAGTTTCAATAACGCTGACATTTCTTCAGATCACACGCACAAATCTGGCAGAGGAGCCCCACTGAACCTGCCTGCCCTGTGCTCTGAGTTCGCGGTAGGCTGGGGAAGCGGGGAGGCGGGGGGGGGAATGCGATATTCCAGTTATTATTCCCTCCTTTTCTTCTTGCGAGAACCTCGCCTTCCCCACTAGGAAAGGCGGGGGGGGGGGGGGGGGTGGTGCAGTTTGTGCTTTCCCTCCTTATTTTAATCCCTGACAATTGTTGGGTCGGGTGGGTTCCCCCCCTATTCGATTCCATTTCATCCGCTCGGCGTGTCCCCAGGCCCCGGCTCCCTCCAGCCGCGCTGTCCCTTTAAGCCGCCAGCCCCCCTAATTGATGTGTCTGGGCGAGTCTAGACTGGCAGTGATTGAACCAGCTCCCAATTATGCTCCTCACTGCGCCGGAGCGGAGCGGGGCGCGGAGCGGGCCCTGCCCCCGCCCATTGTTTTGCCGCAGCCCCGCGCAACCCACCCCCCCCCTTTCCTCCGCACCGCACCGCACCGCGCAGCACACAATAGCGGGTCTGCAGGGAGGGAGGGAGGAAAAGAGGTCGGGGGAAGCGGTGGCGGGGGAGAGGCTCCGCGGATGCGGGCACTGCCGGGGCCGCGCAGGGCTCTGCCTCCGGGAAGGACAGAGGGAAAAGCATCGCGGGGTGCAGCCAGTCCCCTGCAGACAAAGCGCTCCCCCCATCCCTTCCCTTCATGGGGGGGGGGGGGGGAACAGCGCTTAAAAGCAGCTTCAGGAAGGCAAAAAAAAGGGGGAAAAGTAGTTTTTGCCTGTCTCCGAGGTGGAGATGCGGCTGGACAAAGGTGGTTCTCCGTACCGTGTTCTGATTTCTCATGCCAAACAGGTAACAGAAAATAAAGGCAATGCAGAATAAGTTTCTCCCTTTGGAATTAAAGGACGTGCAGAATAATGTACAAATTCAGAAGTAAAAGGCGTTGCTGGCTTTCTTTTTTTTTATCCATGGAGGTGAAATACAGTGTCAATAAAAAAGCTAAAATCAAAATCGAACAAGCAACCTTTTCTAATTCAATAACTATTAACCAACGGGCACCATCCAACGCATCCTAAGCTCTTAGATCCCAAAACGTTACACCGTTTTTGGTGCATTGTGTTTTAAGTTCAAGCATTTGCATTCAAATATCAAACAGTAATTCAGTGCCATAACAAGGTACAGTAACTCCATTATAAATTGCCTTTGCAGAACAGAGATAAGAAATACAGTTCCAACCATAATTCATTTTACAGCAATATAAAAATCTAATAAAGAAACACAGCAACAGGAAACAGTTTGAACATTTCTGATTTGCGATTTACATAGAACGTGGAGTGGAAAAGCAGGAAAGGTTGAAGCTCTAGAGGAGGACTAAAAACTTCAGCATTCACTCCGCGTTTCTTTTCAGCAGTTTCCAACCATTAGTACATGCAACCATTTTATTTCTGTAGTTTATTTTGGACCTATCGGTCCATAAAATCCAACCCGGCTCCTGCCTTTTTTTGTCTTTTATTTCTTTTTTCCCTTTTTTTATTCTCTTTCCCCCATTTTTTCCCCTTTTTTGGGGGGCATGTGTGTGTCCGTAGAGCACATTTCTAAGATTAATCGTTCAGTTTTAAACTTGGAAGCACGAGGCATGCTGGGATTTCAGCTGAGGTCAAGCACCAATGTACCGAGCTGTTACTGTTACGCTCTCAGGGTACTCTGTGTTGCTCTCAAGGAGGGGGGAGAAGCAAAAAAGAGGAGAGATGCTCTATGCAGTGGCCTGCAGGCAAGGCAAATCTCTCTCCGTATGAAAACAGAGGCATGTATATTAATATACCTACATATGTAAATAGATATACATATCCAGGCTTTTATTTACCTACATACATATTCATACACACGTATCATTCGTATGTGTAGCTATACACACACCTCAATAGCTGTATTTCCATGCGTCCGTATCACGTATATCTTATCTACACACGCATATATAATAATCACTATATGTGTACACACATACACCCCCATATCGGTATCAGCTGTAAAATTATCGCTTGACTCTACACACACACACACACACAAAATCTCTGTCATGCAAACGCTAGCTTGAATTTGAGATGAGATTTTTACAGTAAATGGCCACAACCACCGCCCTACCATTAGCCGATCAGCCCTAAGGAGGAGAGATACACTTCTTTTTTCCCTTAAAAGGTCTACTAAACACTATTATATGTGTGTGTATAGGTCTATATATACACACACGCGCGCACACACATAGACATATATATATATAGAGAGAGAGGATATACTTATAAAATAAAATGAAGATGTCAAAGCACAACTCACAGCTCCCAAGAGCCTAACCCGTGGATTTAAAAGCTAAACATCACAAGTTAGGGTCTCAGGGATTGAGAGGGGCGCAACCAACTATTCCTTGCAAAGAAAAATATATAAATTAAAATTAAAATCAAAATAATAATAATAAAAACCCCACAGGGATCCAGAAAATCGAAAGATAAAAAGGAGAAAGAGGAAAAGAAGAGCAGGCAAGTTCAATTCCTGGCTCAAGATTACAAAACAGGACACACAGGTGGAAGGAAAGAGCTTCTCTAAGGACCCTCTGTTGAGAGAATGCATTCCATTTTTAATCGTTTATACAAAAAATGACAAGGCGCGGCAGGTTCCTTACAGCTTCCAACAAGGTCGCTTGCGACAAATACATGAAAAGCCTCCGCATTGGAATAACGAAGAGGAAGAGAAAGAAAAGGGAAGTTTGGGGCAGTGACGGAATTATTTTCATTGTTTCAACGAAAAGGAATGCAGAAATAAGAGCAGGAATATGCAGGCTCTCCCTCCAGCCGCCTGGCACAAAGCATGCAGCAGCATAAAGGCGCTGCCTCCCCGCCCCCTCCGCCAGCCCCGCGGCCGGCAGGGATGGAGGAAAAAAAAAAGCCCGAGTTGCAAGAAAATCAGGTAGAAACTCACCATTTGGAAGCGGGGGAAGCTCCGATCTTCAGCGCCAAGAGCAAGGGGGAAAAGCGCGGCGGTGGGGAGGCGGAAGAAGGACGGGGGAGGGTTCGGGGGGGGTGTTGGTAGCGGGAAGCGGCGGCCCCCGGGCGGGCTCGGGGCAGGGGAAGGGGCAGGGGCAGTGCCCGCAGCAGGCTGGGTGCCCGCCGGGTTTTGACACCCGAGCGAGCGCGGTCGAGCGAGCGAGTGCGAGCGTGCGGTGTGCGCAAGCCGGGGGAGGGAGGCGAGGGTGGGTGTGTGCAGCTGGGCAAGCCGCTTGCATTTTTAAAACATCTTCTTTCTTTTTTTTTTTTTTTCTCCTTTTTTTTTTTAAGGGAATATATCAAGGGGGAAAAAAAAAAAGGGGGGGGGGGAAGGAAAAGGACCCAAATTCCTCCGCAGCCCCTTCGCCTCCTCCCTCCGCGCTCCCACCAATGCTGCTGCTGCTGTTATTATTATTATGATGATGATGATGAAGAGACGGGGTTGGAGGGGAGGTGGGGGGGGTTTGGAGCCGCGGCCCGCTCCTGCCCCGGTAGCAGCGGGGGGCAGCCCGGAGCCGGTGGCGGAGCGCGGAGGGCGGGCGGCGCAGCGCGGTCACCAGCTCCTGGCAGCCGCTCCCGGGCCGGGGCTGGCGAGGAAAACCTGGAGGAAAAACCCGCTTCCCCGGGAGAGGAGGGTCCCCGAGCACCGTGCAAACACACGTACACACACACACACACACACACACACAAAAGGGACTCCATCCTGCACCGACTCCTCTCCAAAGCACCTTGTGCAACCCCAGCCAATGGAAATTTACGCCGGCCATAACCGAGAGCAGGATTTCGTCCCCAGCTTGCCACCTCCTTCTCCGCTCTTCTCTCCCCTTCCCTCCCTCCCTTTCCTCCTTCTTTCCAACCCCCCCCTCCCCCCCCCGCGCCCAAATAAATAATACGGATCCGCACCCTCCACCCATCTCTGGAACCGCTTTAGGCCCAGCGGCAGAAGCGGGCAGAAGCCGAAACGTTCCGGAGGGCCTGAGTTTAAAAATGCAGAATATCCGCCGCTCCTCGCCCGGCGCTGCCAAAGCAGGTCCCGCTCCCGGCCCCGTCCCGTGTCGTCCCCTCCCCACCTCCCGGCCCCGCACCCGACGCTCCCCGCCACCGCACGGCCGGGGGAGCAGCGGTAACAGGCACCATTACGGAACCATCATCATCATCACTCACTCCGTCCTTTTCTCACCTCAGGAGTCTGAGCCCATTCACCAAAGTCCTTCCTCGTCCGGGAGCTCAAATCTTTTTTTTTTTTTTTTCCTTTTATTTTTTTGCCCCCTTCTCTTTCCTCCTTGTGGATCAGCCAGTCCCGACATCATTAAACTATAGTCCTCCTCCTCCTCCTCTTCCTCCTCCTTCCTTCTCCCCCTCGCTGTCTCCCCCCCGCTTTTCTTCCTATTTTTTTTATTTCAAAAAGGGGGAGCTGGGGCGGGGGGGGGGTGTAGACATAGCTGCATGAAGTGGCTGCCTTTTCGAAAGCACATTTAATCTTTACTGGCTCCCCTAGGCTTCGATGAAGTAGAAGGGAAAGGAGAGGAGAGGGGGAAAGAAAAAATACAGGCAAGGGAGGCTGTTGAGGGACAGCAAGCATCAGGCTCAAATCAACGACCAGATGAAAATGTACTAGACCACACTGCCCCCTCTCTTCCTCTCGCTCTGTCTCCGTCTCTCTCACACACTCTCACTCCTGGAAAGCTTCAGTGTCTGGTTACAGACTCTTTTGGG
>JBCJKH010056597.1:32279-75268 GCA_039877255.1 Loriculus beryllinus
GGGGAGGGACTCTCCATTAGGGACTGTAGTGACAGGACAAGGGGTGATGGGTTCACACTTAAACAGGGGAAGTTCAGATTGGATATAAGGAAGAAACTCTTTACTGTTAGGGTGGTGAGGCACTGGAATGGGTTGCCCAAGCAAGTTGTGAGTGCTCCATCCCTGGCAGTGTTTAACGCCAAGTTGGATGAAGCCTTGGGTGGCATGGTTTAGCGTGGGGTGTCCCTGCTTATGGCAGGGGAGTCAGAACTAGATGATCTTAAGGTCCTTTCCAACCGTAATTATTCTATGATTCTATGATTCTGCCTTGCTTCCCCGTAATATAGAACCATCATGACAATGCTTACCATGTCCTTGAAGTGTTTGGAGGTCCTCAGAAGCAAGCTGCTATGTCCATATTACTTTTGTTATCCACATCTGCTACCCTGTTAGTCAACAGAGAGGATGAAGTGTGGTTGAAGGTCACATAAATTCCCTTTCATTCCCAGCAGTTCCTTTTAACCTGCCTCACCCACCAACTTTCACCTCCCAACCCAACAGGGCATATGCTAGCAAATTACCTCACCCATGCACCACCCTGACAGCACCACAGCTTAAAAAGTGGCTGTTGTATTTTCTCTCCATCCCCCAGTTCTGCTAACAGGTTTCTCAGAGATCTTTGAGCTCCAACTATATCAATCCCTGGATAATGGTGAACACTTCAAATAATAAGGTGAGAAAGCCATAAACCAGTTCAATCCCAAGGTGAGTAAAGGCAGCAAAAAGCAAAATGAGGTAGTGCTGTTCACCTCCTGGTGAGCAGGGCCTGGTGGAAAGCCCTGGAATACTGCACCATTCTGTGCCCTTACTGAAAACTGAGTTTAGGGAAATGGGAAGAGTTCGACAAAAAGTCAGCTGATACAACAGAGGGATTTGAAAAGAAAGGTTACAGAGATGAATTCATCCCATATCAGAGAAAGAATATGAGAAGTGGGAGCGCAGTAGTGAGGGTTATGTGTGTTTTGCCCATGGGGGGTTAACAATCTGCCCTTATCCGTGAGCTCTCCTTTACAAACCAGATTTAACTGAACTGGAGAAACTCAAGGTGAAACTCGAAGTTATGTGGATGAAGTCACGCAAAAAAGTATTACATCTACTCTTGCATGATTTTCCATTTCCAGATCACATAAAGCACCTGAAAACCCTCATATTTCACATAGGTTTGGGTTCAGCAAAAGTTTCAAATAAGACTCAATTCACTTAAAACATAAGTAAAGCTCCAAGAACCTCACTAAAATTTCAGATAAATCTAACCTGGTTTTAGCTGGTGACATAATTTCTTAAGATCTGAGGCTTCATACTCTGACAAACTGAAGCGTTTCACTTGGAGCTATATTAATACATTAACCTACAAGGTTGCTACAGAAACTTTCTGGCTGGTCAACATTTAATGCTTTCTTTAAATGGACTTGAAATTTCAATAGAATCATTGTATGAAAAAGATGGTGTGTCTCAATCAAGGGGATTTTTCTTATTCTGAAAAAGCCAATATAAATAGTACATGTTGAGGCTGTTCAATTAGAATCTAAACTGCTGAACCTAGACTCAAAACATGCATAAAGTATAGGGATATTTGGGAACCTGGCCTGGCAGGAAAAGTAGAAAGTTAAATTAAAACTAGAAATGCAACTAAGAGATAGAATGAATTCTGTTCCAATAGGAAAGAAGTGGTAAAGTCACTGTGTAAAAGAGAGACTGTAATTCCGAGATGGGAGAGCTGCTGCCTGCAGTCTGCAGATCTGTGCTCATCTCCTCCATGAGTTCACTGTGGACCCTTAATCCTGCCGTCTATTTCCAATTCTTTTCTGCATAAAACAGGTAACAGAACTATTGCACATAAGAAAGGAATTGTGAATCTATTAATTAATGTTGGTAAAGAGCCTTGAGAGCTTACAGAGACCTGAAGAACCTCAAAGAACAGTCATCCCCTCAACTTCTTGTTACTCTTTAGCCCTTTTCACCAGCACTGACCCTATTTAAAGAGAGGGTAGAATTATTCAAAAGATAAAGGAACGTTTTGGGGTTTCAGGTTTTCTGATTCTCCAGCTACAGCCTGCAGTTGGCACAATTAATAAATCAATAAACAGCACAGGAGGGCATATTTCTCTCAAGAAGATACTTGTCTCAGCCACTGCTGGAGAATTAAACCAAAAGGTAGGACACCAAAATGTTTTCTACAGCTGGTCAGTGGGCCTAAACCACCGATCCCTTCACAGGGACAGGCAGAAGCTGGTGCAGAGCCAGCCGGAGGAATCCCAAATCAGTGGTGATGACAGTGGTGAGAACCCAAAAGAACTGTCCCTATTCCCAGTTCTACTGCCAGACATGCTAAGTGGCTTGGGCAGTTCTCCCCATCTCTTTGTGTTTCCTCTTCTGCCTGCCTTATCTCTTTAGACTACAAGCTCCTGCGGACAGGGAGTCTCTTCTCAGAGGGTGTCTACGGGATGCCAAGCCATTTAGGTGTTGCTGTCAAAGAAATAACAGGCTTGGGCACTTTAACATGAGTGAAGCCTGAACGCATGTCTAGTCACTCTTCCCTCTTGTGAAACCAGACACAGAGGTCTTAGTATACAGTAACTTGTTTTCAGTTGCTCCTCTGGTGATGAGAGTGTATTAAAAATTAGAAAGCCACATATCAGGAGGCATGTGACAGACAGAATGAATGTCAGAGCGCGAGGAAGACACGGCAACCTCTGAGGACTTACGTTTGACCCATCCCACACCGCGCAGCCTCTGCATGCCAGAAATAGCAGTGGGACGCAAGCGCAGCAGCCAGTCTCCTCACTCCTGGTGCCAGTCCATACTGCTGCATCATTAACGTTGCACTGCAGGCTCTAGCACACACTAAACTTAGATTTAGTTCGGTTTATAATGCAATAAGACCTTTTGATGAGCTACAAAATGAAGAAAACAAACAGAACGATCTGATTATCAGAATATTTCACTTATAACAAATGACATTAATTAGGATTTTTAAAGTGTAATAACATTTTCAAGTTGATTTTGTGTAAAAGGAGTATTAGATTGTAAATATTGTCAGTTTTAACTCTGCACAGTTAATGAATGTGTATGTCAGCATGGAGATTGTCCATATGAAACATTACTTCACAGAGATATACAGAATGCTCACTTGCAATTCCAGTATGACATGCGACATGACTGCCTCTGCACAATTCAGATAGGATTAGTTCCTCTGTCTTTATGAGGAACAAGGACCTCTATTTTTTATACAGTGAATAAGCACAAAGACTTAGCCGAGATCTCATAGGAAATCTGTTAACAGAACTTCAGGGACTGCACCAATGGCTTAATAAAAGATATAATAATTGTTCCACTGTAACGGTGGAGGCTGTGCACAGTCCTCACCCCATTAATAATAAAACAACACAGGCCCCAGGAACTGAATACAAACAAGAATCCCTCGCAGCGAAGACAACTTTAAAATTACAAAGGTAATTCACCTGGTGTCTCGGTGAAATCTGGACTCACAGTAAGCACCTATTCCATAGGTGCCTGTGGCCACAGAGAACCATGATTCTGACCCTGGTGCACACAGAAACACCTCCCAGATGAGCCTATACCCGAGATAATTCAGTAGCAGCACTTAATTCTTACTATTAAGACCTGCGCAGGCAGACTCCTGCTTTGTGCTAGAATGGACTGTCCACATGGAAGCAACTGCAGCAGCAGGTCCCAGGTCATTACTTGATCGCTTTCCTGCTTAATTACTATTTTTAATTACTTGCATGGCAACAACACAAAGTCAGTCTAGGAACGGAAATCCATTCTTTGAACAACTTCTGCCTTTTTTCTTAGACGCAAACTATTGCTATATAAGCCATTCCTGATTAATATGGGGCCCTCATGGGAAAGCCACTGCCTGTCCACTGATTTCACTTCCTACTTCTTCTCTTCTTCAGCTGACAATTCAAGTCCCTAAAAAGTAAGGGCAAAAGATCTCTTATTTGATCGTTACAAGATGATACTGTTTTTTCCCTTGCTGTTTTCCTTCAGGAAGATATATTAGCACTACATTTGCTCCTCTGTGTGGTGGGATTTCTTAAATAAAAACGTATGTTATATATGTGTATGGACTTGGAACCAGAGCTGCTTTAGCCTATTAACTATCCACATTTGCTTCAGACTTGGCCAGCCACCTAAAAAACCTGCCAAGACCTTTCTGGCAGCCTTTTCCCAACAGTTCCAGGAAAACATGGAATATTCAAAGAATTTTAGGGCCTCCCAGCTTCATTTGTCACCACTCCTCTTGCCCACTTAAAACTAAATCACAGGCAAATTGCTCCAATGCCCTATTAAAGATTTAAAAATGGCCTTCTCCACAGTAGGGTATCTGAGGACAAATCTGTGTTAATATATAATGCGAAGCCTGCCTTAATCTGTAACGCAGCGTGGCGTGAGGCAGACCAAGGGCTTCACAACAAGTAAGAGAGCTGCTTTACAAACCTTGAACTTCCCAAGTGGAGGTTTTAAATCTTCCTCTGCTATCCAGGCAAATCCTCATCATTAGCAAATGACTGTTGAGGTTGCAGCCTGTGTTATACAAGAAGCAAGCAAAAACGTGAAGAGCTGTATCAGAATTCACTGCCTCTATGGGTCTCAAGGCACTGTTTGAGCAATGCTGTTACAGACAGGCTTGAGTCCCAACGCCTGGAGCTTGTCTGCAGGCTAATTTACAGATTCCAAGATGACCAAATGACATGATTCTCTGAGAATTTGCAATTAAAAATTCTTCTATTGGGATATAAGCAGAACATCATAGAACCCCTTCCACTAGTGATTCCACCAGCAGAGTATGGATATCCTCCTCTTCTACTGAAGAAGGGAGAGAATACAGTTCTTTAATCATAGAATCATAGACACTAAGTCCCAGGTAGTCACTTTAGGAAATGCAGTCCCCAGCAGAAGGACTCTTGTGGATTCATTACAGCACTAAGGTTACAGACTCCAGACCAGTGACTTGTATCCTAGAACCCTATGTGATTCATGACATGATTCAGCAGTCTAGCTGCATCATTGCTGACATACTAAGTAGTGGACACTGATTTTAGTTTTTCCACTAAGACCCACGCTGTTTAACTTTTCATTCAAGAACTATTCTCACATACAAATGAAGGGAAACACGTGACTGAAATATCTTCGGGCTCTTATAAGAGAAGTTCTCCTTTCACATTTCAAAAGCTCGTAGAAGGGCAATTTCCAAAACCAACTCAAACCACAAGATGTGGAGCAGAGAGCAATTGAGTCTTGCCTTCTTCCTTTCCCATTTCCTTCCTGGTTTTCCTTCTCTTCCTCTTTTTTTGTAAATCCTGCCCTTCAAATCTAACAACCCCATTTATGAAAGGAAATAGAAAGCCAAGGGGAAGCTGTGGCATCTGACAGACTGCAAACGCTGCTACTGCAAACCACTGTCATGCCACAACTGCTATTCCTTGTCAGAAGAGATGAGAGGCCATTTCAAACACAAGAAAAACAAACTTGAAAATAAACCCACATCAGTGACATTAATCTGGGCATGGTTTTGATCTGCTATTTACAATTCCTTAAACCTGAAGCTAAGGAATAAGAGGGATCTGCCTACACTCTTCAGGGGACTGACTGTAGTGACCCCAAAACCAGCACCAACCTGAGCTGCTGCAACCACAAATCTCCAGCCAGTACCCATGTGGAAGTGCCAGCAGGGATGTTGCTAGTGCAGCACCACACCTAAGCTCATCACATCCCAGAGCAGCCACTGATAGCTAGAGCATCATGCATGACATGCTCTTGAATGGCAACGACCAGCTTCACCCTCATACTGAAAATTCAGACAGTGCTCATATGAATTTCACATCAGCATTGTAAAGGGATCTGCATTTATATTAGGATCAAGCTCTAAATGTTCATAAATGCTTCCAATCATGGCTTGAGCTTTATATATGTACTGGATCTAGGAACAACAGGCAGCGAGGTCTAGATGCCTATCAAGAATTCAGTGAGGAGTAAACAAAAGGGGAAAAAATATCTGTCTTTACCAACCATTTGCCTGACTGGTGATGGCTTTTTTGGACATTGACAGTTGCATGTGTAAAAAATGGCCCATTCACAAAACAATACTCTTACACTACAATTGTTAGACATGACATTTACATGTCACTGTTAATTATAAATTACTCGATCCTGACATTTCCTTAATACATTATGAAAGCCCTAATGAAACCCTACGAGCTGCGTGTCACACCTGTAACAAAGAGAAGCTTAGACAAATCACAGCCTTGTCATCAGACCTTGGCAATGGGTGTGAGGAAAAGTGGCAGCACATGTGAAGCAGACCCAGGAGGGGCGAGGGAAAACCCTGCACCAACAAATGTGCTTCTCTGGGGCAGGAGTTTGGCTACCTAAATGTGGGAACCCACAAGAATGTAGATAGAAAACAGAAATCAAGGACTCTATAGTGGCTGTACCTGCGCTGCTCTTGAACAGTACTTCTGGATGGGGTCCTGAGTGTGGTGGGCTCACACATTAAAAGTGGCTGGCGGGAGGCAGAGAATGGCTCCAGCTGCTGGTGTGGCCCCTGCCTGCAGGATGACAGCTCTTTCCCCCTGAGTAAGTGGCTTCAGCCTTAGCAGCAGTAGCAGCTTCTTCCCATCTTTGAAGGAAGTTATTGCTTGGAGTATTTCTAGCCAGTGGTATTTCATTTGAAATAGACCTCAGACAATCGTGGATGACCTAACTGGGCAGGAAGCTGTCTTCTACAAGTTTGAGAAGGGAACAGGGGGAGGTGCTGGTAAAGAGAAGTCGCTGCATGTAACATGGAATGCAGCAATTCAATCTCTTTCCATATCTGCCCCAGAAACCTGATTCTTACTTAACCAAGAAACAGGGCCATGACATTGCACAAAGAGGCTAATTTCACCCTATTGCATGTAAAAAAATTATTTGCTCAGGGAGAATACATTTAATATTTTGAATAAGGACTGCCTGGAGCATCGGCAGAGTCAGGGCAAGTAGAAGTCTTGTCTTGTTTAAAGGAAGAAAGAAAGGGGGTGGGTGTTCCCAAATAAAATTTTTTGGATCTTCCTCTGCTATGGGAAATTTCCAGATGTCAGATTTCCCTTCTGTTCCTGTTTAGACTGAAACCTTTCCTCACAAGGTTAAATCCAACACCACTCCTATACGAGTTTGTCTCTGGCTGAAGTCTGACTGGATATAGACCCTACTTCCAAAACTCATGCTGGAAATGCTGAACTTCACCTGGTTTCTTATCTAAGCCACCAAGCTATGAAAAGGGAAAAGTAAGAATGAGAAGGGAAAAGTTAGTCGGATAGATGTGTGTTCAGATCTCTGCTCTGCCCTCAAACTATTCATTTTCAATACAAGAGTTCCAGATATTGAGCTGGTCTCTACCAGCTAATTCTTTCATTTTCCAGTTGCAGTCTGTGTTGTAATTGATATCTACATCTAATTAAAGGACATCTGTTTTCCTGTATAGGTTATACTTTTTGACTCCTAACACACACAAAAAAAGAACTTCCTTCTTCAGTAATTTACCATTTCCAAAGGAGAGGGTAGCAGCATTTCTGAGGTCTGGGCTTTCAATCTGTGTAATGAAATTGTCTTATTTTTAACTGTCTGAGCATTTTTCAAGCAGAAGCCTGTTAGAATTCATATTAATTTGTGCAGTACCCTATCATCATCATAATTTAGCTCACAAGGTTGCTGCGCTTGGAATTCCAGTTATGACATGAATTCTATACATTTTATACAAATTTATAAATGGCATCAATAGAACACTTAGGGCCTTATTCATTAAACAATGAGTCATTCTGGCATTCCATTCTATTTCGTCCCAGTTCTTACAAAACTTTTATGTACAAATTTGACTGTACTTACTGCATCTGATTTAGCAGCAGAAGTGTTGCAGCATAGTTTCAACTGGGTGTGGAAACAGATGAAAGCCATTGTTTAAGGAAAAAAAATCCCTGTAATGGTGAAAGCCTCTGAGTTCCAGTCTCCTTTCCAAAGGAACAGCACTCAGGTCCCAGGAACAGCCCTTGCCTCGTAGGTGAAAACACAGAAGTGAAAGATAATTTGCAGTGCTGCAAGTATTTTCCTGCTGCCCAGCAAACCAGAAAAGCCCTATTTCTGAATACAAGACTTTGCTAGTTATTCTTGAGAGAGAATTACAGTGGTATGCTACAAGAGGCTTAAAGGCTTCCCTTAGTATGCAGTTTCTGATTGTGGCACCAGGAAGCTAATGATGGTGCAGCACCACAACATGAATCTTTCTCTTCCTAGTGCTTCCAGATGGTTATATTTCGGATATGTGCATGCTTTAAATGAAAACTGAGTTGAAACTAAAAAGATTAAGCCAAAGCTAAGACCTTTCACCTATTTTTCAGGAATGCATCTGTATTACAAATAGTGGCTAACACAGCAAAATATAGGACCCATTGTTTGGTAAATTCTATCTTAATCTAGGCAGAGCACATATAAATAGCAGTGAAGTCATGATGGTATGGGTTTTAGCATGCTCTAGCAACTGGAGTACAAAGTCTTCAGGGACACGCTGGTTACTAGCCAGTGGGAATCTGTTTGAACTGTTCTCATTACTTCATTCAATCCAGTTAATCCAGGTAAACTGGCATATGCTGCAAAGCACTCTCCATTTTATAGTTTGGACACCTCAGCACGTATGACTATTTTACCTTCTCTTTGTCCTTTCAACCTTTTCCCTAACTGCTAGATATATGGCTGTGATTTCTATCATTTCTGTAAAGCCTGCTGGAGCAGAATAGTCTTGGAAGTCACCATTCCTCTATCAAATACGGCTGGGATTAGAAAAGAGTCTCAGAAGTTGTTGGGAAGAAAGAAGGCACAGATACACAAGAGTACATAAGGCAAATGAGCATGCTAGCTGTCTTTTCATTGGAAGCCATTCCAAGACCTCATCATTCCTCAGATGCTTGCAGTTTTCTTCATAACATATATAAGCATCAGTGCTTATTTTTGGTTTTTATCTTTAGTAAGTCACAGTAAATCTGGGATCCGTTTCACTACATATCCTTGTACATTAGGGCACTATCTATCAAGTGATCACCATGCCAAGAAAAGCACAATACTATCTGCACCCATTGTCCACAAGGGAGAACAGGGATGTGTGCTTAAGTGTACCATCTCGGTTTCATTAATACTCTCACCATGAGATCTCTAGTACTTCACTTTATGTTACAGACTTAAAGGAACAAAAACAAGATCAAAGCTTACTCTTCGTTATCATAAGACGCGGTTTTTCAGGGAGGTGGATGGTTTCTTTTTCATTTTACATTCCAATGGAAATGTTCTCTCAAAAACAGTGGCTACCTCCCCAGCTATTCACAGGCTTAGCTGAAAAAAAACTGGGAATGGAAGAGTAATGGAAAACAAGGAAAATAGACCACTTTTGTCTGTTCCTTGCCCAAGCTGAGAGAAACAAAACTGGCAATTAAAGAAACTGTTTAGGGTGAGCCACCTCCCTTTTGCTTCCTCCTCTTTCAAGCTACAGCTCATGAGTTGTTCCTTTACTCATTGCAAAAGGTCCATAATTGTAACACTGCCACATTCTCCTGGAAATCTATTTAAATGGCATATGATAGAAGCCATATGATAGAAGCTTAATTACATAGGGGGCATATGGAAGGCATATGACATAAGGACATATGGAAGGCATACGATAGAAGGGCATCCGAGGACATATGATGGAAGTCTAATTAATTGACAATACATTCCTCTCATCAGGGGGAGAGCTGGAATGCTATTTTATTCAGAAGAAAAATATGCACATTGAATTATGTTTACCACTGACCATTCTCCTTTTTAATTAGTGTTCCTTGTTCTTTGGAACGAGATAGACCATTTGAGTTAACATACTTAAAAGTCGATAGCCACAAATGTGTGTGTTAATATAGACAACCGCTATTTTTGGACCTTATGAAGTTCCCTTATAACTGTGCAAAGCAGAGTCAAAATGTTACCACCAAAAATGAAGAGAGACTGTTCTTATTTGGAGTTACTACCACCCATTTATAAGGCTATTCCTAACCAAACAGGTTAAAAATAATAAATCAGCCCTTATGGAACAGCTCTAAATTGGATGTGAATCAATGCAGCTTGTGGATTTACAGCTGAAAATTTGCACTTCCATCTGCAAAAAGATTTATGGGAGGGGAAATAAGGTACTGCCTAAAATGTGCTAAAAAGATTCCTCTTTTTTAACCACCTGCATGTGTTTAGTGCATGTGCCTCTGTGGAACACAGAAGCTGCGTTGTGTTAGCCCGGATACTTGCCTTGTCCTAAGGAACTGCAGAGTTATAAACCATGGTATTGATATCTATAACCTCTTTGAAAACAAGATGAAATAAAGTCCCACTAATTCACTCTTTGAAAAACTAATAACTGAGCACTGGGTAATGCTCGAGAAACCAACAGCTTCTCTTTGCATTCAGTAAACAAGGGTTTGCAGATATTAAAGTGCCATTTTACTAGAAGAATATTACTCTGGGTTACTTGGATACCTTGAAATATTGTTATCATTTTCATACTTTTAGATTAGCCTAATGAAAGAAATCCTCTGCTTACCCTTTACTTTTATTCACTAACGTAGAAAGTTTACCCACTAGCAAACAGTCTTTCTTATTTCTGGGAACTCAAAAACTCTTGCCAGAATTAGTCATATATATATATATAGTCGAAAGACGTAACACAGCTCATATTCTGGGCCCTGATCAAGCATTGCAGCCACCATCTTCATCCAGGCAACCAGGGGACCTGAACCCTGAACACTGCTAACATGAAGATCTTGAATCTTGTGTTCAGACTTCACTAGATAGATGCCAGAGTTTCAGAGGGGTTTTTAGGCATCGAATACTCTGGTAAATAAGAGTGTAGATTAGCAGCTAGGTGTATTTGGTATATTCCCTGCATTTTAGGCTTGTAAGATGTAATACAAATGTGGTCTTTTGCCCAGAATTGCTGGCTCACCCATTCTCCATAAAGCTCCTGAATGCAAACTGCTGTGAGAGAGAGGCAAACCACCTCTATTGGATGTGTCCAGAGCTACAGCCTTGGAAACACCTAATGTGACTGTACAGGCCTAGAAATAAAACCCTTACGAATCATTTTAGCTGACTGTAATCACTAATGGATATTCCCTAAGAACAGCTCTCCTGAGGACCGTGTAGATTTAGGTACTTTCAGAGAAACCCTTACAGGCTTTATCTGGAAGCATCAGCACCAGCCTCCTACGCTTCCTGAGAGACAATGAGTGTGCCAGGTCTCGTACTGCTGCAGGGTACAGCCCTGTTTAACTCCTGGTGTTGAACTAACTGAACCAGTCAAAGACTAGTGGAAAGGCAAACCTGCTTGCACATCTCAATAGCAGATACAATACAGGATGCTTTTCATGTTACCTTTGGAGACTTCTGATTGCTGACCGTGAAGGCAATAACACTGATAAGTTGCCATGGTGCTTTTTAGGAATGTTACACACTGCGCTGCTTGAATGCTAATAAAGGAAGACAAGCATTACTAGTCCACTGAATGTGCTAAAAAATCAATAATACAGCACCCATAGGTAAAAAAGAAATGCTGAGAGAATGAACATTTCTGAAGTTCTAGAGAGGCAGAAGAAAAGAAAAGGTTTTCCAGCTCATCTTACCTGCTCTTTCCTGTTCCATGTGTCCAGAGCAAAGATTGCTGAGGAATTATGGTCGCTCATCACGCCGTTCTGTGCAAGACCCAAGGAAAGCTAGGAGGTTGTACAGTTATCTCCCTTGGTGTAATTCTAAACTATACAACCTACTACCTCAACCTGGATGCATGCAGTCAAAAATGCTGAAAGCTACCCACCACTCCATAGCCGACATAAATGTCAGGGTTTCTAGTTAAAAAAAGTCCTCAGAATTCTCAGTGCACTAATTTAGAAGCAATAAATGCTTTGCTGGTGAAAAGACACCAAACCCAAATGCAACTCCCCACACTGTATATGTTAATAGATAAGACACAACGAGCTGTGGTTATTATTGCTGGAGAGAGACAAGATCACGGTCACTTCTTTTCACATAAGAAGGAATTTTGTCCCTGGCCAAAAAAGTCCTTTTCCCCCTCCATAGCAGATGCATCTGCACTACAGCACAGAACATATATGTACATTGTTTTAAAGCACTTTCAGAAGGCTTAGTATGAAATTTGTCCTAACATGTCTTTTCCTTTTTGAACACATGTAACGTTGACCTTGGAACATGCACCTTGGCTCCTGAATGCTTATAAAGGATGACTGGAGAAGTGGGATGAAGAGAAGAACTGCAGAAAGGATAGAAAGCTCTGAGTAAACTTTACCCTTGCCCCGATGCCTTGTTAAGATTAGTGAGGTTAGAAATGCAACACTGAGCCTCTCTCAGCAGTCAGAATAAGACGGTGTTCCCTTAACAAGGAGCACATTACATTTTTAACTTGTATTAGTTCACAGTCAAACAACCAGGATGTTATCATTGTGAGTCATTCCCATTACCCACCAAGGTATTACTTAAAGTAGTATGCTGCCTATTTATTATGGCTTACAAGCAGGGATTAGCGTCTTAAAATATGCTAGTGCAGACAGTGGAGCTGGATCGGTCCTCAGATCCTGCCTCTCAGGTGAATGCATCCTCAGGCACAGCAGCTCTGTGCTGGAAGGGGATTACAAGGGAATCAAACCCTGTGAACGAATGCTGAGCTGTGCTGAATAGATAGCATCTTGATTGTTTCTCTTTTCTTAGGATGAAATAGCATTGCTGATTACAAAAAAAGCTAGTGCCCTACCTTTACATTCAAAGCTTGACCAGAAATAAAGGAGGAAGGGGAGAAATAATGCCACTCTTCAGAATGTTTGATGAAAAACCAATCTTTCTGAATGGTTTGAATATACATAATGCTGACAGTGTCAGTGGAATTTCTAATGACTCCAGATTCCGTAAATGACCTGATAGGCTCTGCAGATGTGCACTGTGCGCAGCATGGTACAGTACCCTAACAGTAGAGGCACTGTTAATCATTTTATTAGACCAGTGATCCAACCACAAATCAGGATAAGGAAACCATGTCTCTCTGATCCTGGTTTTCTAACCAGGAGCTTTATTGCTGCCTAAAAGCATCCTGAAATCATCCCAATTCCTTGATGCAACATCATAACTTTTGTGCACTGAACATCTGTCCTCTGACATGAAATCCAATGATGTAACTCATGTAGCTCTATGGAAGCCAATGAACCTGTGTTCTCATTTAGGGTGATGGAAAATTTCAAATCTCACCCAATTTCTATGTGACACAGGAGATGTAATTCCCTTATAAACTTTTGGAAACATCTTGTTCTGCAGCTATAAACTGCAGAATATAAACTAGACCATTTCATGGCTATGACCATTTTCTACAACTTACCCTTGCAAGTATTTTCTTGTATCTCAATCTTGTCATGAATATTACACACTGCATAATCTAAACCAAAAATTATTATCTATACCTGATGAGTTTAATGAAGGAAAGTATTGTTAACATCACCAGTGCATTGACACTAACACAATCACATTTCCTTACGAAAAACTTCCATACTCGCAACTTGCACCTAAATAACCTAAATTCAGGTTGGCAAATGCCACTGCGACTGTTTTGTTCCTGACTCGCCACCTTTCCTTGCTGCTCTCCCATCGCAACTTCAACTTCCTCTTCATCACCACATTGACAAATCCTTGAGCTGTCAGCTCTGTGCTGGCTCTTCTTCAAAGATCATTCTCGCTCCCTCCCCCGTCACTATATTGAGCTGGGGAGCTGTGCCCAGCTTGGCACATGGGCTTCCACTGCAGGTACCATGACCTGTTCCATGGCTGTGCCCAAGCACAAACTGATGGGAGAAGGTCCTCTCTGAGGAAACATTCTCATCCAAGTTCCTACATATGCCGAGACCTCCCTGCACAAATGTGATAGCAATAAGCAGGTCTTTATGTCAACCTGTATCTAACCTGCGCTTGCTTTACAGAGCAGTACAAAGAGACTGTAAGATAAAGTATTTTCTAAACGCTGAAGCAGTTTCTGTCCCAGGGTCTGATACTTAAATCCCTTTCTGGTCAAAATTTAGACACCTCTGCAGTCTGCTGCATAGATTATCCTGGCAAATTTTCCCCATTTATGAGAGCTTGGCTTCAGAATTACTGGTACTTTGTTCACACCACTGTAAGCTCAGATGAAGCTTGGACAGATGAAAGTGTATTTGCATCCCAGAGGAACTGTAATTTCAAGCAGAAAAAAGTGTCATGCATCTAGTCATTTCATCAGTTAGAATATCTGCTGCTGCTAGTGACATGAAGTATTGAGTGTAGGAAATGAGATCAAATATTAAAACAGAAGTCATTTAATTGCCATTACTTCTGCACCTTCACAACATCTGTCAATGCCTGGCTCTTCAGTAACTTCCTATGTACTTATAAACATCCTTCTGGGAGGAGAGCAAGAGATTCACAGCGCTAGTGCTATTAAGACACTTTCTTTTGGTGGCATGAATCTCCATGTTTGTTTTCTGGTGATTTTTGTCAATTATGTCTTTATCCAATTAGCACAATCATACCTAATTATGTAATTACAGTAAATATGTAATCTAATGACAATGTTCAATTACGATACGTATCGATGTCATGGAAGTTCCTATTAAATATTGTGGCAGGGAGAACTGCGTTACATGTGGAGCTGTGCATTCCTGTATCAGTTTATGTACCGCAGTGCCTATTGTTTGGAAACCCTTTTAGGCCTCTTGCTTTTTCAGAATCACAGAAATGATTTCACACTTGTGTGGACAAAAGGAAATCTCTGTCCCAGCCCAGCAAGTTGTATTTTAAAGCAACAGTGTAATCAAAAAACGGTGTCCCTTTACTTAGTGTAACCCTCTGATTTCTGAGATACAGTAAACATAACAAAGACTGCTGTCTTATCACAGAGGAGACAGAATGCATGTGCAATGAATGCTTATTCTCAAATGGAGAGGAAATGTCATTGTAACAGTTCTTCCCAAACAGATCAAGGGTTTCTATCTCTGAAGGTAACAACAGCCCATGCCACTGACCTCAGAATACATTAGTTCAAGGCGCAAGCTTTAGTCTGGACTAGGAAGGTATGCAGAAGTATCACTCATTTTACTGCCTGTTCCTTTCATGAACTTCAGGTGAGAGAAGGATTGAGAAATGTGTCGCCCCTACTTCAGCCCAAGTTTTACCTGTAACTTCCCCAAGAATTCAAATCCAGAACTGATTTCTGAGGATTCAGAGGCTGGAATAGTTCATTCTTTTAAAATCTGCTTCAATGCAAGGCAGCAATCTAGTCAGCATCCACAGAAAAGCAGTTTCAGAGGGCACAATATACCTAAATAATGATACAGTGCTTCATATATTAATCCCCTGCAGCTCTACCACACTTTGTGTGCATTTACAGACCACTCCTATTGACTTTACAGGCATGAACAAAGAGTATCAGCAAAGGAAATTCAGTAAAGATGGGTTCAAGAAAGCTGAATCATAATTTGTTATTATTATCAGCAAAATCATCAGCTGAGATTTGGCTTTGAATCGTCACGGATGTGAATGATGTAGAAAGAAGAACCCACCTTCACTTTCAGATCCCAGGCAGGCTATTGCACCCAAGGAGAGGGTGGAAGCAGAAAATACTCCTGAAGCAAACGTATTTCAAGTCATTGAGGAAAAAAGTAAATACCAAACCCACAAATGTTATTGTTCCAGTTTGAGGGCTAAAATCTTGCCTGCTAAGTATCAGCCTGGAGTGATGTTTTTTACAGCTGACTCTCACAAGCCTCAGACAGAAAGACTGTACAATGGAAATACTGACATGATTCCTACTGGTCATCTCACCCATTCTTTGTTACTAGAACTTGTTTGTGATGAGGAACCTCAAGAGGTTCAAAGGTTTACTCTAACTCAGAGAGCTCTCTTAGAAGTAGGCAGATAGGCTGAAGAGGGCTGGAACATCAAGAGAGTGCAAAAGGAGGAAAGAACCCTCATCTGGGCTCAGCTGAAATGCAGAGCAAGTATATGCTTTGAAAGCTACCCAGAAGTTTTCAACACATGACAAAAATGGTCTCTGCCTCAACTTTTAGCAAGAGTTACAGCAATCTCACCATTTACTCAATATTACGTTTCAATATCTGGTAATTTCTAGGGAAAGGGTAGCCATGCTGTCTGTCACTCCTGAACCATATACAGCTTTTTGTCAGCAGCTGGAGTGCGGCATCAGTTCTGGGTTAGACAACACATGACATAGATGCTTGTTCTAAGAGTCAGTCAGGGACATGCACGGACAAGGTGGAAAAGGCTGGAAAAGGCTGCAAGGCTGATGGCTCTAAATGGCCTCAAAACTTAGGTCCTTTTGCTCTGTTATTGAGCAGTGCTCTATGCTTTTGGTGTGAAGCTCAGTGATCCCAGGTTGAATGCTCCTGTTTGACATTCTGCACAGCATGCTAAGGATCCAGAGACAAGACTGGTTTCACATACATGAGAAAAAGCAAAGGAACTCATAGGTGATTGCTAGGGAGCTGTACCAAAACTGGGTGCCACTTCCAAGGTGGCATGGAGAGGTTGTGTTTCATCATCATACTGTGTATCTACAAACAAAGGCTCTGCAGTCGAGCTGGAGCACATCTCTCTTCTCCTTTAGATTGCTGCCACTTAACAGAATAGAGTTATGGAGACTTCCGTGCTCAGGGGCAGGTGTCTTACTCAGTCTTGGATCCCTCCCCTAAGAACATCTTCTCCTTATTTTCTCCCTTACTGATTAAAAGCAAATAAACAATGAGAAAAAACCCAATCAGATTACTGAAATAATCAGAATACTGAAAATTATCTGCCTTCTAAGAGTTTAGCCAGATTTGATTATCTGAATAAGAGTATTTGGATACAGTTCAAATTCCAGGGTACACAATTACATTCTGCTTATCATGAATCCCATTTGCCACTGCATATGGTTACTCTAATTACCCGAATGCTATTGTGTGCTCCTCTGCTGACAAGGGCTGACTGTGCTCCACACCAGATGAGGCTGGGAAAACGGGCAGCACACAAATGTAATCATTTTCATACCCTGGTGGACACTGTGCAACACTCTTGTCTGCAAGGGACCTTACAGGTGCTTTCAGTAACAGAAGTGAGAAATGGTCTTGTTATCTTGAGGGAGAAAGACAAGATTTACCCAATCTGAAAAAGAGGAGTCTGCTTTGGAAGAGCTTTGGTTTGCTTCTTCAGACAAGAACTACTGCTTCTGGTTTAAACTGTAACACCGGCCAAATGAAACACAACTGTTGTAAATCCTCCCCAGATGAAGATGCAGCCATGTAGTGCCACAGGAGGCATTTCTTTTTCTCTTGGGAGGTACTAAGGCAGTAACGCTGCCTGTTGCTACAGAAAGGGACTGCATTAATTAAGTTACCATTTTTTGGAGAGGATATTGGGACTTTTTCATGTCCCCAAGGCCTTCCTGGTACTTTCTACGTGCAGGTACTCTGGTTTGTCTCCAGCTACAGTAACCGCCTTCTATTCCTTTAAATTCCCCTGCAACATCAAACCGGGTGAAGCATTCAGTACTTCCTGCCCTGAGCAATTTTGCAGTGGGTCTGTGCACTGTTACGCAGTCGCTGTGCCTCAGTGACAGATGAAGAGATCTCTGTGCACTCTGTATGGCATTTGGATCAAAGCTCCTGCATAAATGTAAGCTCCTTATCAACAAAGCGAGGAAAAGAATTCCTAAGAAACATACAGGTAGAAGCTCCAATTAGGTTTTTTACATCCTAAAGGGAAGACACGTTTCAAGGTTCTTCCCATCATTTTGTCAGACTCCAGTTTCACTCTAAAACTTAATGAAGTGCAGTGAAATTCGACCAACAGAAAAGAAATACAAATTAATGCTGAAAATACAAAGCAGTTCTTTTCAAAAAGGCTGAGCTGAAAAACAAAGTAGGGGATGGGTGCAAGTACTGGAGCTATAATTAAATAGAACACGGGGTAGTTTAGCAGGAAACAAACTAGAGTAGATTAGTAAAATGTAAGAGAAGAAGGAGGGGAAGGGAAGCACAGGAGGAAGGCAGAAGTTGGAGCCAGGCCACTCCAAGTACTGCTTGGAAAGCTCAGCCTTAGCAACATCAAGCAAACAGGTACAGTGGGAGAGCACTTCAAGACAAAGACCCACATGACACGTAGCATCCTGGCAGAAGCCATGGCTATGTTGTGCGTAGAGAAGCTGTGCTGGTACTGCTGACTCTACCTATGCCCATGTTGGCATCCTCTCTGCGACCACACTGCTGTACCTCTTGCTGCAGAAGACAATAGCAATCAAGAGGCTTCCTCGGGCACGTTTACCCTCTCCCATAGAGCAGGGGCCACAGCATCTCCAAGCTCATGTCAGGCTGAGCTGACGCATGCCCACGCAGTGGCACAGCTACCCTATTTCTTTGCCAAGCACCAGAAAACCAGAAACAACCAGAAAACATGCTTAGCCGCAGAATATAGTGCAATGGTTCTCCTCACAGGACAGCATCTTAGCCCCATTTCTGATGGCATGTTTCTAAACTTTGCTTTCTAAGCATCCAGTCATGTTTTGATCAAGTCTCTCACCAAAAGGGGGGAACGACGAGGATATTGATTAGCAGGTCCCAACATAACCAGTGAGAAACTACACTAAAATAATCTGTTTCCTCTTTCCTTTTTTGATCCAAATACTTACTTTCTAATCCAAAAATATGCTTTCAAACCCAACTGTGGTGTCTCGTTTTGCAGCACATCTGCCCAATTCCCCTGCCATGGGCTTTTGGCACTCCAAAAGGAACGTCACCTGAAGTGCCAGCCTCTAGAAACATCCATGACAAATCCCAGGTTTTTCTCAGCATATTCTGCCAGAATCCTGATGTCTCCAAATAGCTTTATAGAGGAGAGACCACCGTGTATTATGTTGGGAACTAGGTTTGACCAACTCATTTCTCCTTGGAGATTAGACTAAAAGAACTAATACTTCCTTTATAGCTATAAACATGGGAATCTAGTGCAGTGAATATTTACAGCGTTTAAAAAACCCAAAATCAAAAACCCAACACAGATTTCAACAGCCCCTCTGGGAAAAACAACTTTTACTGTCACAACTACATGCAATCTCCTCCTGCTTCTATCACAGCCCAGAATGATACCCTACTCATTCTACTCTGGATGAAACAACATCCATCAGCAAAGCCACAGTGGAGGTAGGAACCAACACCACATCCCAAAGGAGATCTTGACTCAAGGCTCATAGATAGTATCCCACAACTATGCTTCAGTGTGGCCTTGCAGTACTCTCGCCTGAAAGAGATTTATCTGTTATGCTTCTCCATCACCTCTTACTGTCTGTGTTTTGAACATCCAAAACATCACCTGTGGACACATATCAGAGACCTTGTACATTTAGGTAGGTCTAAATGGGGATGCCCAGAATTCTCTTTGTGATGTGGCAAAGCTAAGCATACACCTCAAATCCAGCTGCCTTGCACATAAAGAGAGCCCAACAGCAAAAGTTCTTCTGGAAACTGCGTATCTACTTTTATACCTTAATTTCCTATACATGCAGGAGGGGAATATTGCCCACCGGTTCCTGTACCCAAATGCAGGGTCATAGAGACATGCCAAACCGTGTGGTTTGTTTCTTTTTAAAAGCTAGTTTCAATTCACAGGGAGAAAGAGGAGTAGTTAAGACTTAAATTTTATTAGCAGAAGCTTTTTTTTAACATCATTTTATGCTTCTATAGTAAATAGAAAACACATAGAAAACCCTGGAAATTCAGAACGAAAGAAAAACAACTTTTTTGGCCTGCAGCAGTGTGCGTCAAACCAGCCAACTTCAAAAACAGAGAAATTGAAAAGTGGAAATGCAGACCAAATCTTGGGTAGAATTAACACTGGAAGCTGCTGGAAAGAAAGAGTCAGACTTTATTTTGAGTTTACAGCCAAATTATTTTCATACAGAATCTGTATATTGGGATTCAAGAAAAAAAATAAAAAAGACTTCAAAAATAATTGTTCCACTTTCACAAGTTAAAAATGTTTGTTTTACACAAGAGGTTTTATACTGCCTGCTTCCATGGCGAGTTTTCTTCCTGCCCTACCTCTTCTTTGGAGTTTACAGCATGATTATTTTCCCTTCAAAACTATTTTAAAAGACATTAATACCATGAAATTGGAAGGAATGGGATTGTAAAGTAAACTACTTTTGGAGAGAGAATAGGAGTTGGAGGGCCAATGCCTTCCAATGTTACAGGGCTGCAAGCCTGCAGTATACACAGTGATTCAAAGTTCCTTGATACAAAGACGAACAGAAGCGTCTGTTCCTCTCACAAATTGCCACCACTATGCAAAGAAAGAATGGATCCACTTTACTTTATTAATGAAACAATTTTATCTGCTTCCCAACACCCTCAGCATTAGACGGCCTAAAGAACACTTCCTACCGTATCCCCATAGCCAGACCTATGCATAGCAGAGCTGAGATTTAATTCCTTCAGTCTGATATCAAATAACTCCCCCGTCCCATTTTACTCAGGCACAAATGAGTTGCTGTTTTGCATGAGGGTATTTTAACACTAACCAAAGCTGAAAACTGATACGATAATTGCAGAGCAAGATTTGCAGCTCTAATTTTATATTTCTTTAAAAAAACAAAAAAGAGAAGGGAGGAGGGAAGAAGGCATTAGACAAAAGGTACAAACAGCGGAGTTGATCGTTGTCAGTTTAAATGCATAAACACAACCCTTTGTGCACTTGCCAGACAGACACATACCTATAGATACAAGCTTGTGTGGAATATGACCACAAGTTCGGATCTACGGGTTTGCGGCAACAGGCAGGGGTCTCTTCTGCAATTTGCTAGGTTTGGGGGGTTGGTTTTGTATTTAAAGAGGAAAAACATTTCTGCAAATGAAATTTCAGAGCTGTTAGCAAGTAGGAGCCTTCATTCTCCTCAGCACCTTAAAACCCCTCCTTTGGAGGAACGTGGGGGGGAAGAGTTTCTTACTGACTTTACTACAGTTTCCTTCGCTCCCATGTTTTTTGGAGACAAATCAGCAAAATAAAGCAAATTTTAAAATAAACAAAATAAAGCAAATCTTGTGTTTCTGTCTCACAAGTACTTTGCTGGAGAGAGTTACCGATGATTGCACAGCAATGGAGAATTAACAGCCAACATTGGAGGTACAGGACTGACAGTGAAGGCAACTATCAAACAGCCAAGTTTTTGTTTGTAGAAAGATTTGCAATAGACAGGCATACCCTCACCCTGCAAAAAGTTATCTTGTTTCCATTCTGGCAGCCCCGTTAAAACAGAGGGAAGAAACAACTGCGGAAGAGTTGCTTTAACTTCCAGAGAAGTCATCACTGCTGTGGGGCTCTATTTTAATTCTATTTTAAAAGAAAAATAACCCTTTCACTCTGCTAAACAATACAGAACTTTCCTCTCACTCCAGCTCTCTGTTCTCTCACTGCATTTCTCCCTAAAATGAGAGAGACAAATGCAAAACTCCCTTAGGCTTTTTCTACTAAGTCTTTAAAAGCAGTTGTGGAGCAAAGTTTTGCCACTGCAAGCAAGAAGCGTCCCCTCCTTCCCCCAGAGTTTCCAAGTTTTCTTTCCTGTGTAACTAACATTTCCCATTAATGAAATCTTATTGGGTGGGCAACTGGTGGGGAATTAGGCTGAAAAGCAGGCTGGCTGTTAGCCTCCGCATAGAAGCGGTGAGCAAAATCAGAGGCTGAGATTATGGCTTAAAGCGTTCCACTTTCTACCTCTTCTCTCTCTCCAGAAGATAAACTATATTCGTGAGAGCTAATATTATTCTCTATAAAATGAAACACTTGGAAAATAATTTTGCTATGTGTATGCTTTTAGAAAGTTCTCCCACTTCATGTGTAGGTTCTTAAAATAAATCACTTCAACCTTTCCAGCCTGGTAAGCATGCAATTAAAAAATACAATTTTCCTTTATTGGAATTACTGCTTGTGCTGGGTTACAAGAAACTCCTGTTCCATCCAGCAATAGAGATGTTAAACTTTATCCATCTGTCCAAAGGTTATCTAAATTGATCATCTAAGTTTAGATTCCTACGTTTATACTCCAATACCTACCTTAAAAGCGTCCAGCTTTCCAAAGTTTTCAGGACTCAAAATTCATGCCAAGAACAGGAGCTGCAGGGATTCGTGGTCTTTGAAAAAATCAAGACAACTCTTATGTTGGAGCCTAAATGCAATTTAGCAGCACCCAGAATTCAGCAAGGTCTAGCCCTGCAATAATTGTGCAGCGGTCAAGGCAATGGGTCAGGGAGCATGTGGTCCTGCAGACAGAACAGAGTCACATCATGCACAAATACACGTATTGTGCACTGCTTTGGAACCGAACTGCAAACGGAATATAACAAATGTTACCCTACCAAAAATAACCCAAGCCCTCCAACTACAAAGCTCATTTATTTCAGGGAACCTAAGATTCAAATTCAGATTGTCTTTTGACTCTTCAAACAGTGCCTAATTGGCACAGTATTAGGAGTCAGTAACATTGCTGCTGCATATACCAGTATTTCTTGCAATGGCAAGTAAATTTGCATGTCACCCCCATGCTAGAATGCAATACTGCATAAGACAGAGTATTTTCTTCATGAGTATATTCATTTTGATCCTGATATTCTTTACATTAATGTGTGTATATGAAGGTAAGCTCATTTGCACGTCTCTGCTGGCAAAGAAATACTTTATTTTATGCATAAAAGACAGGAAAAAAGTAATGACTGCACTGAAGTACATGTACTATGTGGAGGTTAAATTTTTACTAGCTCTTCTTAGTTCAAAAATTTTCTTTCCCCACTTAATAGCTCACAGTCTCATTTTCTAACCACTGGGATAGTTCAAGTCCATGAAGGAAACCAAGATGTAACATTTGGGTGGCCTGTACATACCTCCTTGTGGTACAGGACACGTGTCCTCAATTCTGACTGGTCTGAATGGAAGCTGCAGGCACCCAATGTACTTCAGCAACTGCTCTTTAGTACTGAATGATCTCAGATTTTGTCAGAGGCAGAACCAGTCCTGACCTTCTCAGAGACCACCACATTCTCCTAAGGGCAGGTGTTAGGTGTTGACCCACACAGAAAATACACCCTTTATTTAGTTGCCTAAACGAAGATTGATCTCTGCTGCGGATCTGGACAACCATCTCTTACTCCCTTGCTACCTAATTGGCTTTTACAAAACAAAAGGGAAGAACTAATGTTAGGATCCATCACCATAGCTCCACTTGTTAAAAAAGGAGTGAGAGAAAAGGAGAAAACAGCAATAACTCCCTCTAGAAAAGCACCTATGTATGTCAAATAAATTACTCAGGCAAGTCCCCACTATAAATCTGATCGACCACTTCTGCATTCCTGTGAGCCCCGGAGCCAGGCTGCTCGGTGGCACAGAGATTGCATTTAGTGGCATCTGTATGCTGTAAATTACACGTATCCAGGAACCAACCTACTCCTTTTCATACATTTTGGAAAACACACTCATGGACAGGTTTTGAGACAGTGAACTGATAAAGGCAGCAGCAAATGAACACAGTTTTGTTAACGAACAGTGCTTTTTTAAAGACGAATTTTGCTTAGATCAGATATATTAAGGGACATTGAATGAGAGCCACAGATTACACAAGATCTGGGGTTTGAAACATTTCCCTACATTGATTAATCATACAGCTAATGTACCTTTTGAAAATCTGATGAACATATGCACAGAGCAGAAAATCCATGATAGGCAAACAAATCAATCATCTTCACACTGGATTTGTTTAGAACATTAAGATTACAAACAAAAAGTTTCAATCTCTACATTAAGGATTATATTATTTATATTAAGGATCACGTTAGCCTTCCACTCTGCATACTTCGCTTCACTATTAATTTTATAATATGTCAATGATCACAGGATCAACAAGGCTTTGGTACTAGAACCTGGGACAGGCAAAAAGTAACACGCTTTTGTTAGCACTAACCCAGTCTAAGACTGGCGTTTTACAGATTTATAGGCAAAGGAATATAGAAGGAAACATGTAGAAATAAAGTCTCTAAAGACGTAACATTGGTTTAGGTCTGTGGGTGGTATTCTTGCAAACCACAAAGCATAAATGCCCTGTCCAGGAAAATCGATCATTATGGAATGCATTGTGTGCCTGAGTAAAAAGCTGTTTGCAGCCATTTCATATTTCTGCCACGAATATAAGGCAAATAAGAAACACGACTGCTAAATAATACCCATTCTTTTCCCCCAGTCCTTCCTCCCATTTATAACCCAAATCTATTTAGGCCTGTAAATACATAGATATATATAGATATATATGTATGTAACACACACATGCTCTCTTTTAAGTTTAAAGACCCGCATCAATAGATTTCTGTACTTCAAACTATTTTAAGGAATTATAAGGCAAAGGAAGATAGTGACTGGAGAATGTACAAGAAACCAAATTACCTCAGGAGCAGCATTTTACAAGACTTCTTATCGAATGTGCGCTGCCATATTGCTAGGCCCAACTCTTCAAGGAACGTATTCTGGAAGACAAAATATTCAGGGATATTTTCATGGCATATTTTCAAGCAATGGATTCTACCTTCAATATACCCAGAGGCTTCAGCTTTAGAAGCAAAAGGAGCAGCAAGGTCCTAAGAGAGACATTACTCCCCTCTCCTGATACCCCAATTTAAGTCTTTTTTAAGGTTATTTTCTGTGTTACACCTTGGAAGAACCCACTCCCTCCCCCACACAGTGAGTTAAATCTGTGGAAATAAAGCATTTTTTGTAACACAAACATTAAAGGAGTTTGCCAATACTATTACCACCAAAGCGATTAAGCAAAAGAAAGCAACGTGGAGTTTGCAACAGCAAATGCATTCCCTGCTAGTTAGTAACACGCATCAACTTCTTAAACTGATTAGTTATCATAGATAGATCCTTATCCAATTAAAGTTTGATAAAACAGAATCAAATAGGAGGATCGTTACCTGCTTTTGAGAAGGTTCACCAAGCAAGCATTTTAAGCTTTTTGACTCTTTTAACACTGATACAAGGAATAATTATTTCTCTCTGCCGATGCGATTGTTAAAAGAAGAGAAACCCCGGATTGTGGTGGCTTCGTGGATGCTATTCTTTTTGCACCACAGCAGGATTCTTGGCTGCCAGTCCAAGCTGCTTTCACTTGCCAAGTTTTAAGATGCCGGTTTTGCCTTTCATTTTATTGTTCCTTTCGCAACGTTAAAGACCGACTTAAAAAACCATGCACAGCTGCTATCGGGAAGGGGGGGGAACTATTTGAATTTAGC
The DNA here is from genome assembly GCA_039877255.1 of Loriculus beryllinus. Classification (NCBI taxonomy): domain Eukaryota; kingdom Metazoa; phylum Chordata; class Aves; order Psittaciformes; family Psittacidae; genus Loriculus; species Loriculus beryllinus. The sequence continues at coordinate 57,737 of JBCJKH010056597.1, forward strand.
ACAAGAATGGAGATGAGGAAGGAGCGTGCTGTGATGTAACCACAACGACACCCACAGAAATATTTCCAGTATTGGGGGGGACGGACTCACGCTCGGAATCCTGGCATTTGCCTACAACATGATTGGGATCTTAGTAAGAGAAGGGAATAATAAAAAACATCCAGACCTATGATAAACCGTAGTCACGTTAGAGGTGGAGGTTGATACTTCTGCCCCCCACCACCTATTTTCTAAATCCACTTTCTGCGGCTTAAGACTATTCTTGCTCATTGAGGATTTCTTCCAGGGGGTGCAGAGAAGCAGAGGCTGGGGAGCAGCCTAACAAAAGGATTCCCCCCCCCCCCGCACATGGACTCCTACCCCACCCTTTTGCTGCTTCCCTCTGATAGGAGTTCACCCATGCCCAAACGTCCCGGCCTTTCTTTTGACGCAATGCCACCGTGAAGAGACTCGGCATCACGGCGCAAAAGCTTCCATCAAAATTCAGTCCCCGGCTGCGAATCCTTTCATCAAACACGTTCATTTATCGTAAGCGACTCATTTTCATTTTTGCTTTGACAGAAATTGTGCAAAAGGAAAAGGTGGGAGTAGATTTTTTTTTTTTTTTTTTTCAAAAAAATACCCCCTATTTCTCTATATATGAGTTGATTTATTTTATTTTACTTGATGTAGCAACAAAACTATTGGGACGGGTACCAAGGCTCAACTGCATTTAAATGAACGAAAGGCAACAGAAAGTTGTTTATGATCCTTCGCAGACTTTAGCTATTCAAAGCGTTATGGTGGCTTATGCTCCATATAGGTATATAGAATGATATAACTCCTCCATTCAGACACACACGGAGTCAGTCTGAACAACTACGTCTTGATACAGATGTTGGAGAGACATGTACTTCCTATTTGTGTAAAGAAAATTCCCACTCGGGCATGGTTCCTTGAGTTCCCCATGCAAACAGACCTACATGCATCTGTAATGCACCCAGAGTAGTCAGAATAGCTGGGGACGACTATTTTTCACAGTACATAGGTGACTGTTTATACAGCCTGCAAGCCAGAAAATGGAAGCTGTTTCAAACATACAATAATCGAGGTGAAAACAGCCCTGACACCAGCTGTTACATGTGCAGAGGTTTACGGCTGACTTTACAGCAGAACTAACTGTAACTAACAGAAGATGAATGCACACCCCCCATTTCATATTTTAGGAGAAAAAGAGAGACTTATAGCTTCTATGAACACCAACGGTCTTAAACAAAAGCAGCGTGAATTAATAAAGGAGAAGGAAAAAACAGAAGCTTTGTTCTAAAGTGCAAGCATAAGATGTGAAATTTCAAAATCAGATGGCTTGGTCTGTGATTTCTTTCATTTAAATGAATTGATCTGTTGCTAAACTGCTGCTCTTGTGCCAAGAAACTTTTAACTCTTTCAGCTCAAAACTCCCCGTGTTTTGCTCTTTTCTCTCTCCTCCCAATCACTGCAACTAAAGCAGAAAGCAGAAATTAAAAATAAAGGGGGAAATAACCCAGAGCATAAAGAAAACAGGGAATTAAACCCACAAGCACATGCAGAACACAGAAGAGCCACAATATGGAGCGTATCGGGGCTTCGTTAGAACTTCTACTGTATAAACAACGTGATTCTTGTTCTTACAATGTTTCTAAAACTTGGAAAGGAGACAGAAAGGCCTTCAACCGTCACAATTCCACGTACAGCAAGAAATCCGGGGCAAACCCAACCAAAACAGGGCTAGCAGCAAGAAAAACAACAGAATCCCTGACCTGATTCATTGCAAACGTTCACTTACCGAGAATACTTTAAGCATTTCCAACAGAACCCCCTTTCCTACACATGCTCTCCTATGTGAGAGAGAACAAAAAAAGCCAACTGAAAAGCTCACAAAACCAACCCAAAAGGTAGCTGCTTTGGTGAAATTTGGGTGCAAGTTCCTAGTGCTTTTCCAGTTTGGTTTGGATTTTGGTTTGCCCACTTCAAAAAAATATAAATAAATTAAAAAATTGAATTAAAAATATTGAAAATAGTCGTGTTGCAATTAAATAATTCCAGGGAAAAATATTTGTGTGTAGAATAAAAAGAAATACATATATATATGTACATCCTCCACTTTCCAGTTCTGCTGCAGTTCCCCCTAAACTGCTGCTGCTTGCTCCAATCTGCTGCCTGCTTAACAACGGAATGACAGGCAACATCTGTTTGTATAGCAGCCAAGATCAAGCCTTCAAAATTTTTTTGGCTCAGTTTCTTTTTTTCTATTTTTTTCTTTATTCTTTTTCTTTTTTTTTTTTTTTTAATTTTTCCCCTCCCCCTAGAAAACTGTAAAAAAAAAAATAAAAAATAGAAGTCAAAGAAAAAGTAAAAGCGCACAGCGAGATCCTGAAAGCGACTCAAGTGAGGCAGCAACTGTTTCCCCTTGAGTTATTTCAAGGTACAGTACTTCGAGGAGAACTCTTTCCTCTCTCTCCACCCGCCGTCACCTCCTCCCCTGCTCTCCCCATCCTTCTCTCTTGCCCCACGCTATTAATAAAGTATCACACAAAGTGGGAAAAAGAAGTAATAATCCAACGTACCTTGATCACTAAAAGGCCACTCCCTCCTATGCGGAGGGAGGGGGGTTCTTCGGTAGGCAACTAAAAAGGAACTGTACGGGGAGGGGAATAACGGGATGGTTTCGGGGGACAGTGTTGCCACAATCCTCTCACCCTTTTTTTCCTCTCTTTTCCTCCATTTTACAGACTATAAAATATACATCGTGTATATTTTCAAAATAAATTGTTTTAAGATAAATAAATGGGGGGGGGGGGGGATAATAAAAAAAAATGAGCCCAGATCCAAATACAATTCAAATGACTAACAATGTCAGCCTACTGCTAACTCTGTGGCAAATCGGGAGAAAGCACAATAATTCCACATGCTGAGATGTGAACAACTGGAAAGCAACCAACTCTCTAGAAGTCACAATGAAAACTAGTACGATGCCCCCACCCCCAGCCCCCTCTGCCATCCCTTTTGGAGTCTCCTCCTGTACCCTCCTCCCTCCAGGGATAAAAAAAAAGATGGAAAAATAAGCCACTAATGTAACAAAAGGAAAAGGAGAAGGCAAAACAACAACAAGACCATCAACCGGAGCTATTTAAGAACTCAGGGAATGTTTTATTCACTGGTGATTTGGGACAACGCTCCCTGTGCACACACAGACACCCCCCCCTCCCCCCCCGACATGAAAAAAAAAGACACCAAAAAATCAGACAAGTTGCTAAGGAGACTTGTGTAAACTCAGAATACAGGCACATTTCTGGCCTTTCCCCCTATATTCCATCTTGTATTCCGATCACGCACCACTGCGGCACGATTGCACCAATGCACTGCATTAATCTTGGCCTTAAACGGGCTGACTGGCAAAGCAAACTGTGTGTATATATCATCTTTCAAACTTAACAAGTTAAAGGGAGAGAGGGTGGTGGTGGGTGGGGAGGGCTGGAGGGGGGGCGGGAACCTTCGTGCTGAATATAAAATATAGGAGCCGAGCTTAGTAAGGGAATTTTAAAGAGGAAGTGTTATCCAGGCGTGTATATATAAAGCTGCAAGCCTCCCCGAGCTTCCTTGCATCTCTCCTGCTCCTCTCTCTCTCTCCCACTTCTCCTAACAAAATCCCCCATCCCCTGGCAGATGTCTGAATCCCTGCCAGATCTAACAATGTCAGACCCACTCGCTGCCACCAGACATTGGGGCTGCAGACTACCTCATTCTCTCAGCACAGTGGGGTCGTATATACATATTAAACAACCCTCCCGATTTCTTTTTGCTTTCAGTTCCTGATGTGCATGTTCCTAAATCATACATTTAGGGATAATATTTTCACTTTTTAGTTTTAGGAGGGGCAGATTAAATCAAAGCCTGAACCATTCATGTCGCTGCACAGCACAATCCATTCCACAATCCATTCCCTTTGGCTGGGACAAAATTCATTCAGCACCTGCCCTCTGCTTGTTTTGTACACTGCATTTCACAAGACAAGGATTTCAATCCTCACATGAGGAATCCGGTAATCTACAAATTCAACAGTGGCACATGCAGGAAAAGCCAATTTCATGGGCTGTGCCTTGGAGCTAGTCCTAGAGCACAACTCAGCTTTCAGGTCTAACTGAGGGCTTATACTGAAGGCAGCATATTCTTGAAGTGGACCCCAAAATGCCATAATGAGCATCATCTTCACTTTATACCTGGGACAGCAAAGGCACAGAGGTGAATCCATTTGCTCAGCCTCGAGAGGGTTTCCATGCCAGAGCTGAGAGTGGTCCCTTTGTCATTTCAGCACCATCAGTGTCACATCTCATGGTGCTTCCCATACAGAGGAAGCATCATCATGTGCTGGGCATACGGGGTGAGATGCTCATTCCCTGCCACAGTACTTGCTGTTCACGTGAGGGACTTGAACCCTGTGCTATTACAGGGGTGAGGGTGCTGAATAGCCACAAGTCCCAGGGGCTTTGTCTCAGCTTCAGCATAAGATGCAAACAGATAACTGTGACTAATGCTCTTGACAAGGCATAAAGGAGGGACAATATGGAAATCTGAAAGAAAAAGTATAGCTGGACTCTGAGCATCATGTGGAGAAAGGAAAGGCTGGCCATCAAGAGCAGCTCTACTGGTATCTTCCACTTAATCTAATGACAGTCTCACTCTTTGCACTATTATCACAGCACCCAGTGGGGCCAGTTCTGGCAGTGTGCTTTCCTTTCAGCTCCAAATGACAGTGTGAGGGCATTACTAACAGAGGAGAAAATTAGAAAGTTCTAATCACTAAATCTGGGCTCCAAAGCAAGTGAATCTGTGACACTGCACAGAAGTTAGAGAATGAAATACGCATCTTAAAAGTGCCTCGCAGTGGGTGAATGCTCAGGTGGTTATAGAGCCCTGAGATTCAGAGGTGTCTAGTGCTGCCTCCACTTGTCATTTCTCATTCCTCTTCCATAGATCTACTGGAAAGTGGAACATTTGACTCACCTGACTGCTTATCTTTGTTTGAGAAGAACCACCTGAAACAAAAATACCAAATGAACATGTTAAAACTATTCATTTAAAAGAAAGGTTTGGCTTTTGCCCCAGCAGATAAGGAAAAAGTAGAAATCATCATAAAAATATTATTTCTCATATATTGGTGGTTTTCCAAGTTAAACGAAAGCACAAGAGAGAAATATTTCCCTCTTCCTAGCTTTCTCAGTTTCTTGTACAGTGAGATGCTCCAAGCCCAACAATGCGGAGCCAAAGCATCTCTCCTGCATGACAACAAGAGCTCAGGCCCACACACTCTGGAATGGCTGAAATGAGGTTTAAGATGATGTTGCACCTTTACTGCTTCTGAAGGAGGTTATCACTTTGACAGCACAGCCAGGAGAAGGGATCATGCCACAGCTTCTCGTAAGTGTCAATGAAATAATGGGTGATTTTAACTTCAAACCAGCAAAGGAGATTGTACAGACCTAACCAGACACTGCACTGGGTTAGTAACTGCTCACACACTTCTTTCCCCTGGATGAGCTGCAACAGGGAGAGCTGCCTGCAGACATTCAGACCTTCAACCTGTCCAGTTGAGCTGGGAAGAGGGTATTTGCCTTCGCCTGTAGCAAGCCATCTGTAGCTTGCCTTTGAAAGCCTCCTACTGCAGACATATCCAGCTCTGCTGAGGCTGATTTAGTCTTCCATCATTGAGGTAGACAGCTGAGCCCCAAGCAGCCCTGCCTAAAGGAATACTCTCAATACTGGGTAAAGATCCGAGTACACTGACTGTACCTGCACCACCGTTGTCAAAATCCATACTGGCTACAGGGCAAGCAAACGTGTGTGCATAGCCTAGACACAACTTGAGCACCTTTCCAAGGAAAAGAGAATCTGTTGGTCTCAGACCATTAGATAGATATTAAATACACCATCTGGCCCAGTAAGACAAGGTATTTGCAAAGCATCAGAATGGTTGGAAAATTGGGAAGTAGTAAGGCAAGGCAGAAGAGGTAAAAATAGGCTAAAGCCACTGCATAAGCAGTACCATGTTCTTTACATGCTTTTCCAGCTCTAGGCCCTAAGGTTTTCAGAGGAATTTCTAGTGTGGAGGTTGACTAAGTGGGGCTACATTTTTGTTTTGGTTGCAAATTTGAAGCTACTATTTTTATCCACAAGTCCCCCAAAGCATCTGTTTCTCTCTAGCTGTTTAAGACTTCCTTTATAAGACCTAGTTAGAGGTATATCATTATTTTTAAATGCTACTCTTTGCAGTCACACTTACATTTTATCATCATTACATGTGTCATTATCTGTGTATTTGAACTGTGTAATTTGAAGATGAGGAGATAAAATCTTTGCAGGGGGTCTGAGAGTTACTTCCCCTTGAGCAAATATTTTGGGATAATACCTCCCATTTGGTACCAGTTAGTGCATTCCCAATGAAAGGAAAAGCAATCCTTTCACAGGTCACGCTTTAAAGTAATCTAGAGAAAGAAATGGTTTGGAAGCATCCACAGGGCAGGCTAAATCTCCAGCAGAGAAGGAGAATACCTGACTTGTTCCTAGGTTGTGGTCAAGGCACAGCCATCCAGAAAAATTGGTACAAATATTATCTACTTTCACTGGAAACACTGTATTCACAGCGAGATCTGTTTCTCCCAAGGAGTAAAAGGTGGTGATATATCCAACTGTTCCAGGGTTGGACTCTAGGACAGAAGACAGTACGTCTTATTTAACGAGCTACATGGAGTCACAATTACAACAGACCTGTCAGAGTAGTAGTTTTGGAACACCTGAGTGTTCATATAAAGTGATGTAAATGCAACTCAGGTAATTTAATTTAGGAGGCCACTTTTGTTTTGCTGTATCTGTAACTGATCTACCTTGCTGCTACTAATGGCTATGGGGAATTTTTATTGCCTCATCACCGCTCTCCCCAAGTGATAGGCAAGTAAATGAGATCCACTCCAATCTCTTCTTATAGCAGACAAAAGATACACTCTTGTTACTTGACAGGCAAGGTACATCACCCAGGAGACTGCATGGCACCAGCAGCAGGATGCTACCTTAGCATGGGCAAAGCACCAGGAGACCTCTGGGTCTAATCAGAGACACAGACATGTTCAGGAGTGATGCCTAAAGCTGTATTTCAAAGGGAACGATCAGATGTGTCATGCAACCAGCAACAAGACACGTAGAATTCCAGTTCCTGACAAGCAATGGCCCCAGTGTGACCTAAGGCTGTGTTGGACTTGATATTGTACTTGGATCAAAAGCTGCTATGCTGTCCAAGAGCAGGTCAAGTGCACAAAGTGATGAACAGAGTCACACGTTATAAATGGTTTGGGTTACATTTTTCACACCTGTCAAGGTTTTCTAGCAAGAAATTTTGTCTTTATACACCCTATATATAGGTATAAATATATAAATATATATATTGCTAGAAATCCTAAACAGAAAAGGCCTACCTTCTTCCACCCTGAAGTCAAAGCTGTAACGAAGAGACCAGCCAGGACAAGCAGAAGCAACTTTTAAACAGAACAGTAGTGGTTCACTGGGGGTGAGAACAACTTTACACAGTTTGTAGATGAGTAAAACACGATGTGGGACAAATTCTATTATCCAAACCCAGTTCACAGCTGCTTATGCAAAAGGCAGCTACCACATGAAAGCTCAATAAGGGAAAACCAACTCCAGGGTCCTAAGCTGAATAACGCACCCAAGGATTTGCAGGTTTGCATTATGAAAGTGCCACATCATGCCAAGGGAACACTTCAAAAAGTGGATGGAACATATTCATCAGGCATCAGCACACCCTGGCTAATGTTAGGAGACTTGCAGGGCACTGAGACCACAGCGGGTGCATACGCAGCTCACTCAGGCTGCCCAAGCCCTACCCAGAGCTGCCACTGCCTGCCATGTGCCCCCCGGGAGAACGTGTACACACACCTACACATTCCTTCTGCATTATTCCATGGAAGGCTTATTCCTTTGGCCACTGATTCACTGAGCTCTGAGCAAAGCAGCCCTCTGAAAGCTGGTGCAAAGGCAAAAAGCTTGACTGGCATCCCACGCTATTTGAAAGTCAGGTATAAATTGTGCAAGAAGGATATTTTGTTATATGTTGCTGCCATGTTTTATATGACTCCAAACCTTCAAACAAGAAACACTACCCCCCCAAAACAGAAAAACTGATTCTGTGTATTATTCTAGACACACAAACCTACAAGTAGGTACAAATGAATTTAGTATGAAATAGATGCTGACACACCTAATGGAAGTCTCCAGTAACTGCCTTTCCTCCCTCCTAACATGGAGCTGACAAGTGTCCAAATCAGGTATCAGGGAGACAAACCTTCAACCCAGTCTTCTCCATCAGATTTTGACTGCCATTTGTGAAGCACTTCTGATTACTGGAATCCACTTATTTGGAGAAGTGCTGTGTTTGTAACTTACTAAAATGTGGGCAGACAAAATCTATTCTTTTCTTGCCAGCCTTTTAGCACTGCTCATGGACATCATTCCTTGGGCATCCAGCTGAACCCAGAGAAAAATGTACCCTAATTTCATTTCCCAGTGTTGCTCCTCCTCAACCACTCTGAACCAGGCTCTTTCTCACTGCCATCAGGCTGAGTAAATAGCATTAATCATTGTGTCCTTCAAACTTGGCTGAGCTTTTGTGCCCTTACATTCAAATTCTAAAGAGCTCCCCACTTGTAGGTGTATGAGGCTAGAACATTACTTTAACCCTAAAGTTTAGGCTTTCAGAAAATTATCTGTGTCATCAATCAGGAGCTTTCAGTGTTGGAACTTCACTACTGCAATCGGGAGAGCAGAGCATGACATTATACAGGCAGGCAATGGAAGCATGGAGGGAAGGAATGATTTTCAGAAGCTGACAGAGGAAGTGCACAACAGAGCCTGGAATTTATCTCACATCTCTTGGTTGCAGTCCAAATGCTTAAACCACAAGCTCATCCTTCAGGCCTAGGACACCAGCAAAATCTTTAACTCTTGCATTGGAAGATCCTGAAGCATTTTCAGAAGTTGTTTTGTAGCAGAGGTGGCCTCCAACCTTGGACAAGAACTGATCTGAGTGCCCAGTGCTCCAAGAGAGACAGAGTTTGGGACCTGTCTGTTGGATGAGAGCCCACACTTTATAATATCTGATTTGGACATTTCACACCCCCGACGTGACATAGCACTCCACATATTTCTGCCTCAGCTGTGCTATGACAGTTTGCTGGGATCCAAAAATGGAGATTTTTCCAGATACAGTAACTTACTGAGAGTGTCCCTCTCCACCCCTTCCCTGTACAACCTCAAATAGGGGGGAAATGAAACAAAGAGAGCTTTAGGGACACCGTAAAGTAGTGAATAAAATTGTAAAATCACTTGGAAAGAGAATATTTAAGCACAAAACAAGTTTTCTTGGAGAAGATTTGCAGGGAGGAAGAAGGGAGGTTTTCTACTGTGCAAAACATTGCTTTTCAGTATGAAAATACTGGAACCCCATTCCCCTTCAACACAGAACCAGCCAGAAAATAAAAGGAAACATGTTGATCATCATAGCAAGAGTGATGGCTAGGGAGTGAAAGAAGGAGGGATGAGAAACATGTGTCTACATGCTCAGTACCAAAGCAAGGAGACTTGAAGCAAAGTAGATGTATATCTGAAAGGAGCCCATCTTACTGAGAAGGGGGAACATGACCCTTATGGCCTCTTGTCCATCTCCTCTTCAGCCTGAGACTAGAAAAGGGACAAGTGGAACAAATGGGGTCACAGCTTAGCACTTATCATAGAACCACCTAATAGGGAAAAAACTGCCTCTTTCAGTTTCAAATGACATAAAGAGGAATCGTTCCACCACTTCAGCTTTTTTGGCTGCATGATCCCTTAGAACAGAGTGCAGCGAGCATTTTATCTCATCTCCATTTTCTAAATCTAGGTCACCTCAATCCGTGGCTGTGCTGCTACTGATATGTCTATGATTTGCCACAGCCCTGGCTTGAAGTAAGTCATCAGCAACTTAGGAAATGCTAAATGGCAAGCAGCATCTAGCAAATGGAAGAGGATTGTTATAACCCAGTTTCTGCACAGTTACTGAAGGAGATGGATCACCTACCTTTGTAGGCTCTACTCAAGGAGAAAAGCCTCAGGGCCCACAACCAAAAGCCAACGTATCTTGAGGTGCTGGACACAGTAACAGGAAACTGCATCATTCATGATCCCATGCTATTCCAGTATGGCAACAAAAAATTTGCCTCCAGTAGGAGGAAACAGGGATGGAACAGACTGAGAAAGTTGTTCACGCACTGCTGCCAAGCTTTCTGGAGATATCCTCATGTCTCTTTCTGAGATACTTGCAGACCTAAGACCAGCATAATTGAAGCCTCACAGGTCAAGAAATGGAGCCTTTTTCCTTTCCTCGCTCATGTGGCACTGCCCCATGAAAAAGCCTAACGGATGAACATGTAGAAGATGGTCTCCTTTGTCATAGCAATATCTATTGCTACAAACTGACAGAGAGAGAAGTACTTTCAGACCTGCTTTAGATTAAGAAGAGACAGGAGAAATAAAAAGAGCATCTGACACCAAAATAAAACTATTTTGGTCACTGCCATCTCCCTTATTCTAAATGAAGCAATTGTGGGCTACGTTTGTTTTGCATTCATAATTAGCAGACAGAACAGATGGCAAAGGCGTCACTTAAAGCCACACGTCCGACAAAATAACCCAGGCTGCCAGTGCGATTTTTCACTAGGAACAAGGAATACTTTCCCTTCTTCTTCCCATTGAAACATATCCCAAAGAAATGAGGCCAGCAAATGTTTGCATCAAGTAGGGGATTCACCGCAAAAAGGAACCCATTGTGTTTTGGAGTGTGTTGATTACTGGCTGAGTGAGGAAGAAAAGGGCAATAGCAATGGATTGCTAGGAGAACAAAAAATAGGAATGGAAACTAGTGATACATTGCCAGCAATATAACAAGGGGCTCAAATAAACATATACTCTCTCCTCCCTTCAGTCTTGTGGTTCAGGCATAGGCAGGAACTCAGGACATCTGTGTTTCATTTAAAAGACAGCTGAATAGGAGGATCTTTATCAGTGAAGGTATCTGGTGCCCCACACCCATACCTGATGTCTTCTGTATTAAATACACTTATCCTCTCAATACCAATTTCCACTTAAGGATACTGGAATACTCACTAAAAACAAGAAAGGCACAAAGTTTAATGCATCAACCACTTCATGAAGACAGTTCTATGGCCAAGAGAGACTATTTCACTAGAAACCTAGGTGTAAAGCGCATGTGTGGCACTTCCATTCTGTTACCTTTGCCACAAACACAAGCCAGGAATGAGATAAAACAACCCCAAACCACACACTACTTGCTGAAAGCATTGAAATGATGATCCTTCGTCTATTAGATGCGCTGTGTTTGGCATGTGACATCCAGAATGCAGGTATGTGAACATCTCAGAGGAAGAACTCCTTTAGGCAATCTCTCCTGAGAGCCCATCTCATGTCACCAAGTCCCTTTGTTAAGTTCTGAACCTCTTACAAAGCCCCAACACTTTAATCATGCTGAATATCCCTGCTTGTTGGAAAGAAAAGGAGAGACAGATACAAATATAGTTTTGTTCCTTTTATAGCCTTGTGAGGTCCTTCGACAGCCTTGCTGATGGACTACAAGAGGATTTTGGCATACCGTTCTCTGAGTACTATGGATAAGCTGTTCCTAGCATGCATGGCTGAGCAGTATCAGGACACAGACTGATGGGCAATATAATAAACATCATGAGCCTTGCCTCACTCCTACTGCAAATGTGCTAGTAATTGTGAGCTTCCATAGCTACTGCAGTCTCTAAACCTCTCTGATGCTATTAAGATGCTAATAATTGTGAGTCTTGTCCAGCTATCACAGCCACGGGCCTCCTCTCTCAAATACTGCAAATGTGCTAATAATTGTATGCCTCAATAGCTACTGCAGTGTAGAACTCTGCTTTCTCTGTTGTTGTAAATATACTAATAACAATGATGCTCCATACTACTTTTGCCTGCTCAGATGATCCTCAGCAGGAGAAAGAGCATAGATCCCCGTGAAAGAGCACAGGCTTAGGGAAAAAGGATAGGTGCCTAGGAAAGAGCACAGACCTAAAGAAAGAGAAGAGAGTTAAGTCCTTAGAAGAGCAAGAGAGTCCTTAGGACAGAGCTCAGCACGATCCAGTGTGCTGGAAGATGGAACATAGCTCCCTGTTATGCAGCCTATGGCACTCACCTAGCAAAAGGGAAGCCTGGGCTGCCATCCCTGCCTCCAGGACTATGTATACATTCTGCATTAAGTAGTCAGCAATTAAAATGCACAAACAGTCCTCCAAGCTGTAAGCTCAATATAAATAGTCACTGCAATAAAACAATTCACTAGTCAAATCACTAGTACAATCACTGGAGGAGGTAGGAAGGTGAATACCCGCCGTAAGACTTAGCCTCTGTCAATACTTAGTTATTCATGCAAAGTGGAACAGCGTTGGAGGCTGAAGTTTGGCACACATTCCTGCAAGCTGGATGTGGTTCAAATTTCCTTAAGGTAGGGGGAGGTAATTGAACCGGGGTGTCCCACATCTGAGGTGACCACATGAACTCCTTGATGAAAGGAAGGTGCTCCCGAGACTGCTGCTGCTGCTGCCTGCTACTTTTCCTTCACCTGGTCAAATCCAGCTTTTAAAGCTCTGCATTTTGCTATGTGAAAGCTCAAGAAAAACATATTATGTTAAGCATGGGGGGAAAATGGTATGGGGGGTAGAAGACTCCCCTTTTTGGGGGAGGAAATGTAGATTTTTTTCCCCCCACAACTCCCTGATTCTGTCACTGATCTCCTTTACTCCCCCTGCCTAAAAATAGCCCATTATTCACACAGATTAATCCCACTGAAGCCAAGGGTAGTTGTAAGACTTCAGAAACTTTGGTACACTTCTAATTTGGGTGCCAGTAAATTCAGTAGATTAACAGGTGTCAATATATTCATGAACAGAGTTTAATAAATGTCAAAGGCATTTGGACCCAGAATTCAACAGTAGCAGAACAAAGCTGGTATGCTTATTGTAAGCATGAACACAAATTGTTCATCACTTCACAAGCCATCTTATCATGCTATCTACACCCAGATGTGTTATTCACTATGTTACACCATAGGCATATGTGTGTTCTATATTTAATCTGTAACAGCACTTGGGGACATCAGTTAGATGTGCTACACTTTTAGAGCATACTTAAGTAGAGAAGGAGAGAGGGATTAATCTCAATACAAAAGAGGTATTTCAAATCTCGAAAGGTGAAGCCTTTTATAAATGGATTGACTGAGTCAATTCACCATTTTCTACAATGCTGCTGTAAGTCTTATGCATTGTCTATCATGTGGTGTCTGACCATTTCTTCATGGTGGGAATTTTACCTGGTATGTATAATACCTCCTTCTTCCACAGCATTAACTTTTGCCCATAGGCATGATTCTCACAAGTGCCATAAAGTATGCAGTTACCTCATTCTTACTGTCTAATCATAATTTCAAGAGGATGAGGTAACCAATCTCAACACCAATAAACTTATTATCATTGTTCAGCCCAATTTTCCTCCTTTCTTTTCGTTTATTTAATTAAACCTATTTACATCTATGGTCTAGCATTAATGCTATGCATTTATGGCACTTTGAATAATGATTCCCACAGTGGGAGGCAGCTCTGAACTCCATCTTGAATTCCAGTCTCCTGCTGGAAAGACACTAGCTTGAGATGAGATGTCTGCAGGCAGCTCATGAAGAAGGGATATGTACTATTAGCAGTGCAGAGGTTCCTGGTAACATCTGGCTACAAAAGGCACCTTCATGGCATAAGTCAGGTAGGCTAGAAATCTCCCAGATGTGCTTTTTCCTTTTAAGCTTGAGCAAACTAGGCTGAGATACCTTAAAAATGCCCAAGCAATTCCCACAGCCTCTTGAAAATCCAGTATGCTATTGATTTTTGCATTGCTGAGCATGCCACAAAGCCTCAGAACTGTGTGTTACCAGTGACTTTTGACAATGAGACTGTGATATTGCTTGGGGCTTGCAAAAAAGAGATAAATGAGTACCCTGATTCCAACATTAAGGCATACTTCTTGATAACAATTTTAAGATTCTTTTGTTTTTCTTTCATCCTGTTACTATCAGTTCTTGCCCGAGTTTCTCAGGAGGGCAGAACTCAAATGCATTCAGATGTACCCATGCAGTAATAAATAAAATAGGTTATGTAGATAAAGGCTTTCCATCTTAGGGCAGAGAAAAGTATTAGTTAATTAATCATCAAGTTGGCATTAACTTATCTTTTGGCACCTACAATAAAACGTAAATCTAGAATGAGCAGTAGGGGGGAACAATGAAATTAGAAGCCAACAATAGTTTGGGAAATGGATGACAAAATCCAAATGTTCTGCCTCACTGCTGCTAAATTAAGCACAGTGTTATCAGTGCAAAGATTAAAAAAGGAGAGATTTTCCTCTGAACCTTAAGTCACACTTCTTAGCTGCACAGAACATGACAGCACTAGTGAAGACAAGAGAATTCACTCACCCTGAAAATGAGTGGAAATAGAAAAGGATCTGTTCAGTTCTTGATTTCCCCAAACAGAAGTTCTATAGAGTAGAAAAAGAAAGAAGGACATTAGTTTATTGTACACTGCAAACAAAGAACTGACCCAGCACACCCGCTCCTAGGCACCAACCAGCCCACCTTCGCCTTGCTTTGCCTTCAGCCGTTTCCCCCTGTGAGGCACTAGACAGGGGATTGTAGCCAACCTGCCCTTTCTTTAATACTTCCAAGTAGCAAGTGCTGTACTGAGACCCTGCCTTTAGCTGAGCATTGTCCTGGGAATTGTTTTAGTGTAAAAAGGATGAGAAAGATTGTTTCCCCACCTTCCATCAGAGGCGCTCAGCTGCTGAATGAAGAGGAAAGATGCTCATATGGAGCTGCCTCTTCTCCAATTGATTTTGCTTAGCTTCCTTTTGAGTAAAACTCACTCAGAGAGAGGTCACTTTCATATACACATGCATGATGCTCAATGTATGCATCAATTTTAGTATTAAGGAATATGCATGACACCTCTACCTACAGCCAAACTATAATATATATACACTATATTTTTATAGTATTATTAATTATTACTACTATACCAGATCATAAAGTCAAGCCAAATAGATCCAAACCCCATCCGAACCAAACCACCTCTGCTACAGACATTCTCTGAGATTGTGGAACCCAGTTCCCCATCCATTAAGATAAGACAAAAAGCACTGCTCTAGCTTCTAGTGCTATGGGATGCCTGAGTACTATAGACCCGGAAGTTTTCTAGGCACTTAGATGGAGAGATACACTTTGATGCTCTTGGGCTCAAAAGACAGATCTGCTCTAATGGTTTTTGGATAAAATAGGTAATCCTAGTCTTTACTATTGATCCATTCTTGGTAAAATCACTTAGTCAACCTCTATCACCATGTGTTTCTCAGATAAACCTGATGATACAGTCCCCTCAGAAGAAAAAATGTGAAAACAATTAGTATTTTGTAAAATACTGTAAAAAACAGAAATACTACATCTGTCACTTTCACCCCAAATCCACATGAGAACCAGCAAGGGAAATGATTATACCCATTAAGAGAAGTGATTATACACATTTCTTGTAAAGATACAATTCATAAACATTCAGTTAGTTCCATGTCAAACATTTTGCAACCACCTGTGGGTGTTTATTTGATCCAAGTAAGTGTGCTCCTTCCTGCCCAAGCACAGGCACTGCCTGGTGAAGGCGACAGTAGGATGGATGTGCACACTGCTCCTCCAGCAAGCCATTTTATTACCAAATGAACTGTGAATATGGGAAAGTAGAAAGACATCCTTAAACTATCTTTGCCCCTGCCTTTAATTCAACATGTCCTAAACTACATTTGCCTACAAGAGTCTCCCAAGAATCCTGCTCTCCAGAGTCTATAAACCCACTGTTGCCAGAAGGCATAAAGGCACCTGACCCAAGGCAGCTCCAACAGCTGTATGACACCTGGAGAAATCACGGTATTCCACAAAGCCAGTTTCATAGATGAAAATCAATGTACTTCTAATCAGCAGGGCAACTTAGGCACAGCATATAGCAACTTAGCAACACAGCAACTTAGCCCACAGCTTCTAACCCAATTGAAAACTTACTACTTCTGTAGTACATTACCCTTTATATTCTCTTTCCTTCTGTTTCCCTTTTGCACCAAAATGATAGGAAATCCAGCAATTCAGTTCTACTCAAATGCACAAAACCCACCAAGACCTTGGTCTTAGCCGCATCAAAGTCCATTCAGAAGCTACATTTTCCCCTAGCTTGTCCAGCCACAGTGACTCACACATTCACAGTGAGGAGAGGTAAAATGTTTCTGGATCTCTAAAGCAAGAGATTATTTTTTTCCATTGAATCTTGCATTCATTAATTTCATTTCAAGAATGAAGTCAGCCTTTCTTGTTCTTTTTCTTGTTAATGTGGCTGGTTATTTGACGAGTGAAGCATTAGATTTGTGAGTTGTTCTGCAAGCCAAAACATGCTCCCTTTCATTCATAACACTGAGCTGCTCTGCGTTAAACAGCCGATTATCATGAATGAAGTGGGTGTAACTTCCTTGAAATCCTCCAAAGACCTGTCAAAGCAGAGCTACTGCAGCTCAGTTTTCTCCTTGAAGCGTACAGATCATTGGTTTAATTGTTCCACACTGATCTTGAAATATGCTTTCTTGGTTCAAAGCATTAGGCGGTATCACTTTTTGAGGAGGAAAAGGGAAGGGTGGAGAATGGTGCCTCAGGATAAGAGAGAGAAGTGGGTATATGTCTCAACCATCAAATTCAGATTTTCTTTTGGACTCTAAATTGAGCTTCATCCATTTAAAAGTGTGTCAAACAAAACCTCACAAATCAAAGCCCTGGCCTGTTTTGCATGGATAATCAAGAGCCTCTGGTTTTTTTGTAAGTGGAAATGCTTAACCCTAAAGAGAAGAAGACTGATGTTACGGGTTAAAGTGCTGGCCAGTGATTAAGAAAGTTTCAATTTGACTCCAGGTCTGCCATTCTCCATTCCATTTCAAACCTTTTGGTGCTGTCCCAGTGTTATCACCTTTAGATAGGAACATGCTGATTAGTATTTGTGAACTACAGAGGCCTTTGAGCCTAGAGACTGAAAGACTGCACATTCACTAATAAATGTCTATGAACCTGTTTAATATAAAGATCTTTCCAAGGACAGCCAATATATTTAATAAAAAGACCTGCAGCATCTCAGCTCTTTCTCTTATCACACACCAATGGATGGATTTGGCCAGTAATTAATTGTGATAGCACTACAGACTTTGGCACACCCACTAAATACTCATCCCTGTGAGGGTGCTGAGGCGCTGGCACAGGGTGCCCAGAGAAGCTGTGGCTGCCCCATCCCTGGCAGTGTCCAAAGCCAG
>JBCJKH010056598.1:1619-21820 GCA_039877255.1 Loriculus beryllinus
GGGCAGAGTTGGTTCTTTATCCATGCAGGTGGCTCCTTGAAAGGCGAAATTCAGGTCAGCATTCACAAATATGCACTTTCTAAGTATTTTGAATGAGTGTGTTATATAGGGACAATCTCTTGTGTCTTTCATAAGAAAGCCCAGCTTCCAGGTAAGGCTGTTATTGGCCCCACCACTGGGCAGAGTTGGTTCTTTATCCATGCAGGTGGCTCCTTGAAAGGCGAAATTCAGGTCAGCATTCACAAATATGCACTGTGTGCTCACAGAAAGCTGGGACTTGCTGTTTGTCACTGCCTGTGTGCTTTGGGGAGGTATCTCTCCACATGATGCTGTGTAGGAGCATGCAGACTCTCACATCACAGCAAAGCATGAGCAGTCCTGAGAATCATAAGCAACGTAGGTTTGAGGCAGTAGCTGCAATGCAGACTGTGGAGGAGAATATCCCCAGTGTACCTCTCTGCATCTGCCTGTGGGCTTCATATTCCTCTGGAGTCACTGCCTCTGCATTTCTAATGGAGAGTGGAGTCATATTAGGAGTAGTGTGTAGAAGAGCAGTGAGAAATTCAGAACATACACATTCAGTCACTTTGCTTGTGGGTGGCACTGGAGAGAAGAAAGCTCGATCAGAATAACAGGGAAAGGAAGAGCCCTACAGCCTCGCTTTGTTAATCTCATTAGCCTGGTCCTAATGTAAGAGAAGCTTCTGCAATGCACACACTCAAGCAGTGTTTCCCCCCCCACCAAGTTAAAGGAGAAGCAGTTTCACTCCCACTGAAGGGATGGAATAAATGTAGCTGCTACTAGAGCAGAGTAGTGAACATCAGAATCATCTCTTTGAAGAACAGACCTCTTAAATGGGCCTTTAGATTAAGAAAAATACATGCAGAGTAAAATTCTGTCCTAAAGCAAACTTAGCAGTGTTGCAGCAGTGAGATGGAGGAGCCCTATGAATAGATAAGTGGAGTTTTCCCACATTATTCAATGTGGCCACTTGCTGAACAAGCGGAGCAGAAAGCTCTCGGTGGATGAGGAATGGGAGAGAGAAGTCCATCCACGTGGAGCCTTGACTTCTGCCAGGCTGTTAATATCAGGGATGTTTATGACCTTCCAGTCAAGCAAAGGAGAATAACTCATCATAAGTCAGGTTCAATCCAGCTAATGTTTCCAAGATTAAATGCCACTTGCAGACCAGATCCGATTGCCAGTTTTATGGTGAACCTATTCTGTCATTACAATTTTCAGTGTTCAGGCCATGCAGGTTTTGAGCTCCCTGGCACAAATTATGGTGCTATATGCAAAGAGAAAGCTGGCTGGAGATGTGGGAAAGCTTGAAAGTCTTCCTTGTTCAGAAGCAGTGCTGACAGCTCCTGCTACAGTGCCTTGGGAAAGCCAACCATTTCAGTATCTGGATTCAGCAGGTGCCCTTGATGTGAGACAGTTGCCCTTGTGTTCCATCCACAATGAGTTTTTAGGAGCATGAAGCCAGTGGTCTTACCTGGACTATGTTACGTGACTGCTGGGGCAGATGATTAGTGACCTACATGGTCTTCAGGGACCATGTTGTTTCCCTGTGGCACTGCAAGGATTTATCTATTTGTGTTTATTTGCCACTTGCAGACATGGCCAGTTATCTTCATTAATGGAAACCGGTTGATAGTCCAGTCCTATTCAAGGTATTTAAGCACATAGAAAAAGCTTATTCACTGCCAGCTTTAAGCACAGGGCAAAGCTACAAAGCATTTACAGCAGTAATACACCCTGTGGTCTAGATTGGAAAATCAGAGAAAGAATTTGCAACTTTACACAAATATCTTGGCTCTCTAAAGTGGGTTTGTAATGGAGGTGGGCTTCCAGTCACTTACTCAGTGCCTGTGTCAGGGAAGATTTCTGTAGAGCCAGTTTACCTGTCTCCTGTTGATAAAAATAATTGGAATTATTGGACCTTCAAAGCCGTGGAGAGAGTAATGGATGACCAGCTGCACTTCAAATGAAAAAGTAATCTGTGGAATAATTACTGTCAGTCAACACAAGCCCAGCTGTGAAATATTAATGGGTTGCTCGATCAGTCCATACAGAGCTCTCAATCATCCTCATGGAGAGCAGCACGAACCCAGCAAATGGCTCAGGATTTGTAGTCAGCCACGTTATTGACAGGGGCAGAATAAGATGTTCTAATGTGGTATTTGCTATAAGCAGGTAACAGTTATTGGGCCCTAATGGAAAATTTTTCTTAATATTTGTAAGCTCAGAGGTGATCTGGTTTATGTCTCTCCAAGCACCCATCATCTCGCAGTGGACAAGCAGTGGCAGCCTTGTGCTCTGCAGATCTGTGCATAGCACTGCTGTGAAACTCAGCAGCGTGTGACAGTCTTGGAGAAAGAAAGTAACTGAACAGAGGGGTTTCTATATTTAACACTAACCCGTGTGTCTTCGAGCTCGAAAATACTGACAAGAAGTGAGCTGCCACCCTGATCCAGCAAAGGACTGCATTTCAGGCGTGTGAACAGTCTCTGGTTGCTTCAGAGAGACTTTGCATAAGCTTAAGCACTTTGTGAGATTGAAGTCTACTGAGTAGGAGTTCATAAATAAAAAGGGAAAGCTCTGCACTAGATTTCTTTTCCTGAGCCCTTGAACTTAAGGGAAGTTCTGCTTCAAAAAGGGGAGCCAACCAGGGAACGAACATAGGCTGCTTTGATTAGAAATGCTGCAGTTTTGATTGTGCCATGAGATATGGGCCTCATGCTGCATTTGTTAATGGGAATGATTGTTTGGTGTCTGTTCTCTGTCTGCCTCCTCCTGCTCACAGCATATCTGTGCATCTCAGTCCCCATCCTCCCACATTGCATAAATGGGAACAGGACGGTGCCAAACCTCAGAGAAAAGTCTGGTTTGTGTCTGAAGGCATTTTCAGCTTTGTGATTAGGCTCTGCCTTCCTTGTATGTTGCAGAAGAGAAGACAAATAAATCTGAGCATGAAACAGGATCTGCAGCTGGTTTAGAGTGTGTGAGGGAAATGATTTTATGTGAAGATGAAGTAGCAAATGGAGGAAATGGACCAAAAGCAGGACATGTCCTCCTTTGTTTCTGTTTGCCCTATAGTGAAAGAGAAAACATCCTCTGTGTAAAGAAAAGGACTGTGACTGATTGGTCTTAATGGGTTTTGTGGGCACAGATGGTTCTTCAGAGTGTGCTAGAGTAGGCTGTAGATCTATAATAAATGAACATTGAGCAGTCACACAAGACAGTACCAAAACCTGTCTGTGTCCCCAAGATGGGTGTAGGGAGCTGTTTCTGTTCTCGATCTGTTTTGATGTTAAATTGCAAGAAAAATGGAGTTCCTTGGTGTCCTCTGAAAACCCAAGAGAGAGAATTAGAATAATTCAGAAAATAACTTGGTGCATTTAAATTATGCTTCTGCACTGAAAGGCACTTGGAGGAATGTCTCTAGCCACCCAACTTGAGCACATAAGTTAGGTCCTAAATTTAGCTTGTCTGAATATTCCCAATTCATCAACTTCAGAAACTTCTTTTTAAAAATAGGAAATTCTAAGCTCAAACCTGACACTTTTCACTGCAAGAGTTGAGGAATTGGGATCTCTGTAGTCACCCTGTCCAACTTTGAATGTAGATAGTTTTTGACTCCCTGAGAAGCAAGTGGCCCAGCCATCACACTGGATAGTGCTCAGGTTCCCTTTCTTCCTGCAGCTCTACAGTTGGCCTTCTGTGTAACCTTCCATAATTTCTCTGGCTCTTTTTATCCTTCCTAATCCCTTGCAGATTGCCACGGTAAGGTTTTGTGGAAGGAACAGCCTTTGTATGTCAAAGAGGCATTATTATTAGGTTTGTAATTATTATGTGTATCTGTATATATATATCTCAGAAAACCTAGGCTCAGATTTCCATATTAACCAATAGACTCCAACCTCAACAGCCCATATAATTGACTATGGAGCAAGTAGTACAGTGCAGATAACTTTGCCCTTCTGAGCAACATGGGCTAGAGGAGTAGAGTCTTCCAGTGTCTGCAGGCAATGTCAGAAAGCCTGTTGAGCACATATTTGAGATGACTGCTCTAGGTATTATTGCATTATAAATAGCAGCTAATAATAGTAGCATAACAGCAAGGTTCTCGGCTGATGTAAATTGGAAACTGTAATTCCGTAGAAGTTAATGGAGCTCAACTGATTTACACTAGTTGGCTGTCTGGCCCCTAGCAAATGATTCTAAATCTGATAAAATTAAATGAGATTCAAAGCTCCCTCACATTAGAGAATATTAAACCCTATCTCTGCTGTCAGACTTCTGCATGGCTCTCAGGCTTTGTAGCTGGGGCTTTAAGATCCTGTTTTAAGTTCTTGATTTTATTATTTGATTTTTTTTTGTACTTCTATCTCTTTTATTTTGCTTAGTTAGTAAAATCTGTACTTCTCCAAAAGAAGAATTAGAAAAATCACTCACTTTAATGGATCATTAGGTGCTATTTGTTTGTATTCACAAGCTGTTGGCAGAGATCTTAAAGTCATTGAGATTTGTGCCCTTTAATTTCAGATCAAAATGCAAATAGACATTGAAAACATCTGTTTGGCATCCGTGCTGGAGAGGTCTGTAGCCTCAGTGTTTTTCCCTTGTTCTTAGTAAAGCACTGTAAATTTTATTTCATATGACTGCCTCCAGCCTATAAATTAAAAAAGGCAGGTCTTCAAACCTGGTGAAGTTAAAAACTAAGTATTGAATTAGTTTATAAGGTCTTTTTACTGTTGCCCAGCTTGGATATATTACAGGCTGATGTGCAGAGGAGGCACTTAGTGCCATGGTTTAGTGGTAGACTTGACAGTCCTGAGGTAAAGGTTGGACGTGATCTTAAAGGACTGTTCCAACCTGATTGATTCCATGATTCTGTGGATCAGCAAGGTGACTGGTCCTAGGGTAGGTTGTACAGCACTCAGAAGCGACGAGCAGCTTTAGGAGAGGTTTATCCTTTGAAGATTTCTTGCTTGTCTCTCATCTATTGGCATAAGTGCAGGCATGGTTCTCTCTCTCAGTTCTGTCGCCAAGATCCAGACTGGCTTAAACACTTTTATAGCAGGTTTTAGACATGCAGACGAGTTTGACAGAACTGGGTCGAGGGATGGTGGGGTGCGCTGTGCCCTGTGGGGGGTGGACCAGGGAGCGGCTCACTGTGGGTGTAAGTGAGGAGATGACTTCGCTCTGTGCAGAACAGCACATCCGACCGCAGTGTCTGTTCAGGGGAAGCTTAGATTTGCTGGCCTGGAAACAGAAACCTGATCTAGTGATTGCCCTGTGAGTCATTGGTGTGCTCGTACCTGGGTCCCTGAATTGGAACAAAGTCACTTGAAATGAGAAAGCTTCGATGCAAAACTCTCCTGAGAATCAGGGCAACTGGAAACAGCCACAGGCAGGATCTCTAAACAAATCCCAGCACTGAGACTACTCAAATGAGTAGAAGGCACATCTCACTAGAGTTCATGCTGCTACGAATAGTTTTGGGTGATTTCCACAGATGATGTGAGATAAAATAGTGGAAGTTTGTTTGAGAACAAGTGTAAAGCTCAAACCATACATTTGTTTTCTTTACTACATTGCTGCATGCTGAAGTCTCCACTAGAGCAGAAGGTAAATGAAATCATCAAGATCATCTCTGCTAAATTGGATTAAAAATATGTTTAAAAATTCATGGCACAGACCCACAGTTGCTCATGAAACCTATGTTTGTTGTAGGAAACTAGCATTAAAAGGTGCATCCATCCTGTTTGAGTTAAGCTTTGGTGCATTTCTTTTTATCTGAAGACTTTCCCCATGAATTCGTCTCACCAGTCAGTCTCTTGTACAGGCAGCTTTCCCTTGTATCATTTCTACTTGATTCATTCATAAAGGTGAAATCTCAGGGTAAACTTGAAAGAATAAAGCATATCCTGATTCACATATATTTTTCCTGTTTCTAGTAGTGAGCTCAGAAAATCTACATGCTTCGAAAATACAGAGCATTGGATCTCCCAAGGCATGCCTTGTGTATCTTGCTGTAAATCAACTTTGGCATCCCTGTGCTGGCATGCCTCCTTCACGGGATGGAGCACACTCCATGCTATTGGGTCCATGCAGCAGCTACAGGATGGGCCGTATTATTCTTCTTAACGTTGTAGTTTGATGGTGAGCAAAGTTCATAAGTGCTGCAAGTAAACTTAGAGTAAATTTAAATAAAATACAAATAAATATCCAAGAGAACGGAATGTCAAGCCTAATGGAAAATGAACCCTGCACAGCTCCCTAGAAATACACGCTACTGTTTTTTGTAAGACTAAGTGAAAATGCAGCAGCACTTTGTGCTGAGATCGTTGAATTACTTTGTGTGAATAAGGGTAACAAGATTTGGGTAACACTAGAAGGGAGACGGGGAAATTAATTTTCTTGGTGTGCTGCCTGTAACTTTCAAACAATTCTGGGAGACTCCCGATAAGGGCCGATGAGACTTGTTCTGGGAACGAAATGATGTTAACCAATCTGCAAGTAAACTCTGGCTCGGCACTCCACTTGTCATTATTCAATCTGTCCTGACAAATAACACAGATAAAAGGATACTCTAGTCCCATGATGCAGAGGACTGATACATGCAGTGAATCATAATCAAGCCAGGGGCTCATTTTTTCTTTTATATTTTTATTTTTCAGGTAAGAGCAGCAGTTACCAGCTTTTAAATGGCAGCATAAATTATTTGTTCTCTTTTGGCAAAGATGCCTACTTGCATCTTATAATGGAAATCATCTGGGCTTTTGAGAAATTATTTAAGACTCATTTCAGCATGCACTGTTATTTTTATTTTAGCCAAGCTCTGGGCCAAGTGTAATTTACTCGATGTTAATTAGTCCAGAGCTGTGAAATGGGTTTACAGAGCCAAACTGCATTTGTGCTGTATTATCCAGGTTTTAAAAATGAATTTAGAAATCCTCAGATCTCTCTCTCTCTCTCATCCTTGTACTTCAGATCAGTGCAAGTCCAAAGTTTTCCTTTCTAAGATACCATTCCTTGGTTAGACATTGCCTCTACTTACTGCATACACTTTAAGAGAGATTTTATTTTTAGACTTGTGTATAATAAAGGTATTACAAGAAATGCTTTTAGGATTTGTAATGCATCTCCAAAGACAGGAGAAACACATTTCCTCTTATTCCAACTGCAATACGAGGGCTTCTCTGCTGTCTTCTTGAAGGAATGTGGTAAGAAGAGGAATCAAAGCACAAACCCTAAAAATCTGACTAAATTTTCTTAAATCTGTTTCTAAGTTTTCATGGAGCATCAGTTAACTGTGCAGCCTCCATGAACAGGCAGCATTTGGCATCCTTGTGTGTCCACCAGCATCGATTCAGTTACCAGCTCTTGCTGCTCCCTTCTCTCAAGCCATTGCCTTGAACCCTGTTGTGCAGCCCTCAGCTCTTCTGAGCTGATCCT
Source organism: Loriculus beryllinus (assembly GCA_039877255.1). NCBI lineage: Eukaryota > Metazoa > Chordata > Aves > Psittaciformes > Psittacidae > Loriculus > Loriculus beryllinus. The sequence continues at coordinate 9,084 of JBCJKH010056598.1, forward strand.
AGAGAAATAAGATACTCCATTAATGCACACATTAAGGAAGTCATTGCCTTCTTTTTCCTGTGATAGACAAATTGTATATTAATTTGTCTAGACCAAAGACATAAATATTTGATTTTCATGGAGTCACCTCATTAACAAAAAGTATGCAGAGTTCACTTTTGTTTCATTTTTGAAACAAGCTAAGGCAATTTTAGTTCATAAACACAGGTTTTGATTCTATTGGCACAGCTTTAAAATCCATTTCAAATCTTGTTACTTGAGGTCTGTAAACAAAATATAGTTCTTGTATCTAATTTGTGTTGTCAAGAGCAAAGCAATTTACATAAGAGGTTTGATAGACTATCAGGAGCAGCTATACTTTCAGAGAGAAAAGCCTATTAGATCTTAATCCATCTGATAAGCATATTACTTCCACCAAAGCTGAACTGCTTTCGTATTCTGTATAAATAATTCCATTTAGTGTAATTGATTATTTTACAGCAGGAATCAAGATAGATATTGTTGGAGAAGAATCAGCCTATTAGTCATGTTTTGGAGGTTGTTCTGGAGAAGACGGATTTCGATAAGCTCAAGCTAGTCTGAGCGATTTGCAGAGCAGATCACTAGCCAAGCTGTCATTGTGCAGTTTCTGTTAGCTCTCAAATATTGTCTCAGCTATTACAGTTTGGTACAAGATAATAGCAGGAGCTGTGCACAGGAAACTTCAGAGCAATGTAACGAGATCTCATCACGTCTTGGTCTGGAACTGTGTTATACCTTTGGAAATTCTTAGGCAATCAGTGCAGGAAGGCTGCAGAAGGCAGTGTTCATTCTGTTTCTGCAGATTTATAGATCTGCAGGTTTATAGGTACTGCAGATTCCAGACTATGTCAGGAATATTTGGTCCCTAGTCTGGGGATACTTGGTGAGCACTGGGGATACTTGGTGAGTACTGGGTATATTCGGTGGATACTCCAGAAGCTTGCTGCTCCCCTGTGGTAAGGCTCGATGCCTCAACAGTGTTTTGTGAAGAGCTGTCCAGGGCAGATGTGGATTGAAATGACCTTACTGCAGTGCAGCAAAACTTATTTTAAGTCCTTTATTTTAGTGTAGGTTAGAGTGAAACTACTTTGTCTGTTCTGTCTTGCTCTGTCCTCCTTGTCCCTGCTTTTTTCTTTTTTTTCCTCCCTTGCTGATGTGTTACTTTTTTTCCTGGCTTCATGATTGTGCATCCCCCTTTTGTTTATTGCATTCCCACAGGAAATGGAATCACACACTTCTCTCTGAAACGTGTTACTGCCAAAGAGCACGAAGCTGTGTTTGTGTGTGAGGGCTTCTAAAGGTTCTGTTTAAAAGAGCAGGCTGTGTTTAAGCATACGTATAATCCATGAGTGGTGACATTTCAAGGTTATGGAAATCCAGAATTGGTTTTCACGCTTAAAATTTAAACTTCAGCAATGGGAATAACTGTTGTCTTCATCATGGTGGGCTGCCGCAGCAGGGTAATGCACCTTGAGCAGAAATTAATTGGAAAGGGTGGTTTCTTGAGGGAATGCTGAATTTGTTCTTTAATTGTAGTATAAATACATCATTGCTTTTCTAACTCAACTTATGTATGCATGGAAGCTTACAGGGTGCCAAAGGGCCTGGCATCACAAGATATCACCCCTCAAAGCAGCCCTGAAATATAGATGTAGCCTGCCAAAGTTGTGAAAGCTGTTTACTAACTCTCTCTAAGCAGTGACGAATTAGAATCTGATGCATAGTATTTCTTTATGGAAGTAGGGGGGTTTATTTGCATTAACTCCAAATGGCTTCCAGAGCAGAATGAAAGGAAATGTAATAGTTCAATATGAGATAGGGAAAGGAAAAGAACATAATGGGGTTGAAGGATTTGAAACAGGATTTTTTTCTTTTTCAAGGTAGGGATTGTGCTGCCCAAAGGCTAAGCTGTGCTTGAGACTGATGTTTGTACCTCAGCTAGGTTCAGTTATAGAAAAGACATTGAATGAGCTTTCCCTTGAACTGTGGCAGCAAATCAGACACTTCTAATGAGAAAAATAAGATGTTTTGGGGAAATAATCCAAGGTGACATTTGAAAATACTCATCTGAACAGTAACCAGGGGTTGTCTCACGAGCAGGTCATGGGCTCTTTGCGGAACATCTTGTCATACAGAGAGCTGCAGAACATGTTTTGCCAATCATGGCCTAAACTGAATTGTGGCATGCTGGGCTTTGGTTAAGGCTGTGGGTTATTCTCCACCAAAGCACAGCCAAATTGTGGTGCTGCTTCCCATGCCCAAACCTGAGGTTTCAAGGTGAATCTCATTGCTGAATTGGTTCTACTCTTCTGCTGTGTCTGAAGTACATTTCTTTCTGCATTTTGTGAATAGAGCGAGTAAAGCATCAGGTATGAGAAAGATGTTTAAGTTCAGATCTTCAGCTGGTGAAATGGAAATAGTTTAATGAATTTGTATTGGAAAAATGCTGGGATGAAGACACAGTCAAGACTTGAGAACCTTTTTTTCATATTACAGCCAAAACATGGACATTTATCTTACCAAAATTGCTGAGGAAGAAGTTAAAATTAATCTGTGGGCAGTGCTGTGTATGTGTTATAGTCCATGTAAGTCCAGCACTAGGTTTACGTGTTCCTTAGTGGAAGGCAGGAACAAGTTTCTCTCATTGGCATCCGAGCATGTAAATGTAACGGCTCCAGTTAGAGATGCAGCTGAGTACAGATATATGAATTTTGTTCGGTAATCCTTAAAACCAACTTTATGCAAGGATAAAGGGAAATTTGATGTGGTGTCAGACAGTGTAGTACCTGGCTGGTGGCATCCCATAGAGTTACAGGGACTCTTCCTTGGCAGGCTTTTGTACTCTATCCTGCAGGGAAGGGCAAATGTGATAAAGAGACTCTGATAAGCACACTGATTTACATTAACACATGGGTGAATCTGATTGGGATGAATGGGGAATCAGAGATCAATTAATAACTGATTATTGTTTCATGTTCAAATTGATTGCAGATTTTGGCAGCCGTTAAGAAATATTCTGCCAGGCTTGATGAATATAGTGTTAAAAACCAGGCAAGGATATGTATCCCTTAATTAGTTCTCCTCTTTTGCTATAGCCTTAAATACCTGAAGTAGAAACAGGAGAACAAATCACACCTTTGCTATCTTGTGCCCATTTTCAGTTTTTAATTTAATTTTTTTTTTTGAATCTTAATCATCTTTTCCTTCTCATTGCTTTTTAAAATGTGTGATACTGGTTTGAATGTGGCTCTTTCTCCTTTTGTACATGTGGTCACTATGTTCGTCTCCCTGTGAACTACAAAATGGTTCATTATCAGATTCCAGAAACATCTGTGACTTTATTATACTTTATTCTACAGCCCGTTGTTACGTTGAGGAATTGTTAGTCCCGTGAACTCTCTGATCTTGCTCACTGTTGTGGGAAGGACAAAAGTGAGAAGCTTGAACTGCATCCGAGAGAAACAGGCAAGCAGCGAGGCGAGGGTCGAGTGTGTTTAGGTGCTGAGTGCCTTCTGCAAACTTTGAGCCTTCCTGCAATTCAGAGGAAGTTGAAAATATTCTGTGCAGCTGAAGATGAGATCTTTCATACCCAGAGAACTGAACACACTAAATTCTGAAGAGATTAATGACCCCACTGTGCTTCTAAAGAGAGAAGTAAAAATATTTACTTTGGAAAGCATGGGAACTTAGGAGTAGTGTTAGTAGGGATGGAGAGTTCACTAGAGGACCTCAGTGAGAGCTGAGAACATGTAAATATTGTCTAGCAGCTCTGTAACTGAGGGAAGTTAAACATGCCTTTGGAGATGGGTAATTGTTAAAGATTCTAAAATGCTTTGTGAAAACTATGGAAGTTTTTTCTTCAAGAAAGGAAGGAAGGGAGAGTTCTTCATAAAGTCTTCTAAAAGCAAGAGCTGCTGTCTAATGTGCAACACTGTGCCTACATGTGCCTTACCAGAGCATTCAGATTTCAGGAATTACCATGTGCTAGCAAAGCCCAAAGAATTGGCTGTGCAGCTGAACACCACTTGTCCACTGCAGTAGCCAGACTTCATGTTACCTTAACCCTGTTTAATGCAGAATACTCTTTATAGTTACCCAGCTTTTGCCACAAGTTACAAATATGAACAAGCACAATAAAATGGCTCCATAGACCCTCACCAGTGCATATGGCTGTGCTAGCTTATCCTTGTGTCCAAGTCTTTATTGCACAGATTCAGAGATGGGTTTGTCTGGCTGCAAGCTCCCAGCACTTTGGCATCCAGTCTGATCTTCTCTCAGAAATTTTAGGGTGCAACCTTTGAAAGAGGACAGTCAGAACTATCAATTATTTGATAAAGATAACCTTTTGGGGACAGGGGTAGTAATGAAAGTGATGACTAGTAGGGTTTTGGCAGATCAAATGGACTCTCTAGAAGATGTGAGATTTACTTTCTCCCTGTGTCAGTATGGGTAGTGAAATCTTTGGAAGTGTTTTTCAGTGGTATCTGTCAGACTCTCATTTTCATTGTCCATGTAGCCATTCACCTCAAGCAGTCCATGAATTAGAAAGAAAGAAAAATTAATATCTAATTTAAAAGGCTGGACTATATTCTTGCACTGTCTTCAGGGTTTTGATAGCACCTCGAAGTCCCAGCTTCTCTTACTTAATAAATTCTGGATGTAAAACCTCACTTACACACATCATATTAAAAAAAAGTTTGGAACATTAACTTTAACAAGAGTCACTCTACAAGCTCATTTTTCACTAATTTTCTTGCTGTAGAAACATGCATTACGTAAGTGTGGAATGAAAGTTTTTGCCCTCTGGCAATGGGATATTACTTTTACTACTCTGACTTCGGAAGTGAGGCTATAATGTGAGTAAAAATGAATATCGGTGTCACAGAACAGTGAAAATAATACTAAAGTGCTTTCTTAGCGCTATGTTTCTGATATGTGCTTTGATACAAGGAAGCCAGCACCTGAGCCATGCACGTGGGGTTGTGCCCTGTTGATCTTAAGCGTAGTTTTTCATCAGCTCCGAGCACATAGAATGAGACTTTCAGTTCAGTGGAGTGACACAACCAGAAATGGAGTGTGCTGCACTGCTCGGATCTATGAGGGATGTTAGGAATATTCTGCAAAGGCCATTGGAGAAAGAAGGGTATTGATTTTTGTGTGCTCAGGAGTGTGGATGTAAGGGAAAGCTGTGTTAAATGCTGTGACATTATTGTGTTTGCAACAGTGCATGTAATATTTAAGCTGTGTGTTTGCTTTTTATATTCTCTGTGTTTGCTTTTTATATTCAGTGTGTTTATGTGGCATTTTTGTTGGGATGCATTGCTTCTGAGCTCAGAGGAGGTGATCCCTGAATATTGACCAGCTTTCTTGGGCCCCTCTTCCCTCCAGGGCTTTATCCCATGGTACTCTACCAAGCAGATCATAGAATACCAGCTTGGAAGGGATCTCAAGGATCATCTCCTTCAAGAGGCCAAAGTCTGCTCTCCTAAAGTCCAGGGTGGGGACGTTTTGGCTGTTTGGCCATGGGCTGTGGGTCCATTGCAGACTGCATTTGGAACCAGGCGTCTAACTCGTTCTCAGACGTTATGCATCTTTCTTACTGCCTCCTGCAACTCAGGTACCTGCTGCAGGAGATCCTCCCCCTGGGCACACGGCCTGAAGGCAGGTCTGCTGCCTGTCCTTGCCCCACAAGAGAGGTCCAGGCAGTTCCTGCAGCCCAAGGTCTCCACTGCAGCTTCTCGCTTTGACAGCTCCATTTGGGTTGAAAGCACTGACTACCGTCAGGCTGGATAGTGCAGACCCACCAGCCAGAGCTGCAGCCGTTGCTCTCAAAGGGGTGATCAGTATTCTACATTGTGGGTCAGCTCCTGCACTGGGTCAGGGAGTATTTAGTAAAACAGGGTTTCCCCATTTTCAGTGAGTATTTTAAGAGATGCAGCATACTTATTTCCTCTTGAGGGATCTGCGTAAAATATCACTGAAGCTATCACTTCCATCAAATTTCAGAGAACACTTCATTGACCAACAAGGTATGTGTGGTGCATTATACAGTTGTTCTAGGATATTGCCACCTGAAAATGCAGTTCGTAACACACAAACTGTATCTCCAGTCAACCTTACCCAACTACCTCCCTGCCTGTCAGTTCATCTGTCCACAAAATGTTCAGCCAAGTTCCCAGTGAGATCAGCAGAAAGTTCTAACCTACCTCAGATCACTTTGAGTTAATGGTGTAATGAATTCGATTAAAATATATTAATGTTGCATTGGGCTTTTAGCCATAATTTTAAGAAACCATGAGGGAGTCAAGCTGCCAAAATTTCTTAAGGTGTGTCTCAGACAAGTTTGGGAGTGTAAGGAAAAGTAATTAGAAGTACAAACAGAAACTGCAGTGGTGTTAACACTGCTGGGATACACCATTGGCTTAAGGAATCAAGAATATTACACAGCTGATGTGAAAATTGCCTTTGCTGAGTTTCAGGTATCCAAAGAGCTGTTTTAGCACATCCCACAGCAGGCAGCTGACTTGGGCGGGATAAATCACACTCCAGTGGTTGCTTTCCTGGGCTATGGAGTTAATCTGAGCACCTCACTGAGATCATGCACCTATTGCTTAGGTGACTTATGCTTTATGAAGGTAATCTGGTTCTGATCTTGAAAGGGCAAGAGCACAGGGAAAGAAATGTAACTTCAAGACTAAGGGCAAAATGTCAGCATTATTTGGACTGTGAGCATCTTATTACTTACCCACGTAAAAAGAAAAGCATAAGAAGGCATTAAACAGGCTGACCTGATCCTGATTTCTAAGCTGGAATGTCACAGTTGTCATTAAACTGCCGGTGTCCCCTCTGCTCTGAGCACTGAGCTCGATTTATGCTGTGAAGGTTTTTGTTTCAAATGGTCCTAAGCTTTCACATGGTTATCTTCACCAAAGTTTTGGAAACTTCACTGCTATTTGAGTGTTTGGTTTTACCTTGTTATGGACAAACAGAAAAACCAAATCCTAATCCAGGCTGCTTTGGAATTCAGAGAGGTTTTGCCTGTGACTTTACTTTGATCATACTGATTCTGTAATTCCAAAGATTAAGAGATTTAGATTCATGAGGTACCAGTTGTCAGCTTGCATTCGATGGGGTCTTTTGAAAATTGCAAAGGTGGCTGCAATTTACACACCTGAGAATGTCCTATATGAGCTTCCTTGGATACTGATTCCAGACTAAATAGTTCACATCTGATACAGGAAGAAAACTACCAGCTTGTAACAAACCAGTCCCTGCTCTGTGAACCATCAGTGCACAGCACTGAGAAATGAGATACGGTATTGCCAGTTGTAATTTGGGAGCTTGGGAGAAGGAAACTGAGAGCAGTTATATGAATATTATGATCCAGAAACTCTGTTATCTACTAGGTGCATCCATATCGATAAGTGGTTATTATTCTGTTCTAGCTGGCTGACATTTATGGTTTTCAGGATTTAGACAGGGGGTTTCAGTTCAGTTAAATCAGATGTCTGCAAATAAGCTTCTGTTATGTTTAAGTTTCCCAAAGCCTTTCCTTCAAACCTGTTATTTTCTCTGAATCAAATGCTTAGTTCATCAGAGCCTGAAAATGAAAACAAAATCCAAATGGTCTCCACAGGATATTTTGGGAAACAAATTGCTTTGAAAAAGATAAGAATGAACTATGACTGGGATAAAATGTGTGTATCAATGTTTGTTATTTATCCAGTTTTCTAAAACATCATTAATAGAAAAAAGTAGTTATGGGCTGCTAAACTATACTGCAGAGGTCTTGAATTTTAGTCTAGGATCTTTGGTGGTTAAGAGGATGACTGGAGTGAAGGAAGACCATGCTGTTGTGCTTCTCTGTGTCCAGATCTCTTGCACATTGGGCTGGTGTTCACATTTGCTGCACATGGGTGATGTCTGGCTGGGAGGTGTCCATCAGACTGCCTCTGCCTCACCTCCCTGGCCTTTGATGCCATGGGCTCTTACCTGTGCTAGGGGAAACATTCCTGCTTGCTGGAGCATCCTGTCTTGGTATATTCAAGGATGGTCTTGAGAAAAGAAGATCTAACCTTTCCGCTTCAGTTCTCTCTTGTATTGATTCAGCTGCTGGGAACTGGGAAAAAAAAATAGTCTGTGGTGATGCTGAAGAAAATCAAATGGACATTTAGTAAAAACCCTCAGAGGCAGTCTCTTACCCCATGCAGGAGTTGGATTTTCCTATAACGTTATACATAAAATAACATGAAAGTTTCCTAATAGTTTAAAGAGTTTCTAGAAGAGGATAGAGGAAGAGGCATTTTCATTTAAGAGTGACATTTAATGATGCAAGACTTTAGGGCTCTGATGGTGAAAGAATAAAGCAGGTAAAGCAAAAAGTTGCAACAGCTGGGGAGTTTGTTGTTCTATAGCAGCTTCACTGGCAAAGGCTTTCCATACCTTTTACCAGATTTACAGTGCAGACTTCAGTAATTACCACCATTGATTTGAGATGTAGATCTTCCCTGAGCTTATTCAGTAAAATTTTAATTTAGTCACATTTTACTTCTGCATTAGATGAAGCAAGAACTGGTGGCTGATGAGAGCAATCCATCAGCATAAGATGTTCATGAAGTTGTGGACATTCAGTTACTGTTTTAGACAGTTTTTAGTATGATGTATTTAAAGTGCATTTCATCTTCTTTTCAAATTTATCTGAATTTATTTATTATTTTAGAGGTGGATGTGGGTTATTTGTATAGGAAGCTGGTCAGGAAAGAAGCAATGTGATATCGCATGCAAATAATCAATAATAGTCCCAGTATTAGTAGGGTCTATTGAATTGTCTTCAAGGCCTTCTCTAATTGTCTCTGCAAACTGAATTAGCAAGATGGTTTCACTAACCTTTTATTTAGTGGAAGCTGCCTATCCAATTATATGTATATTCATTAGCTCTGGTATGATTTCATTAACCGATGTACATTAAATGCCTATTAAGCAACTTGTGCTTATGTTCCTAGACGGGCAATGATGCGTCTTCTGGTAAGCATACTTATTAGCCCATTGGTCTGCATAAACTGGTTTTTATTTATATTTTCAATTTGTCATTACTTGTGAACTGTACCAGCTGAAGGATGCATGGGAAAAGGTAATTAAACTGGTTTGGTGCAATTATTTTTTGTTTCAGCTGTCTCTGTGAACCAGGCAAATGAGCACTAATGAATGAAGCCACATGATTAAAACATCTGTCACTGTCCTACCGGGTCAATTGAAAGCTTGGATTGGCTGCACACTCAGAGTGCGACAATTGCAATGGAAAGCCAAATAAGCCAGAGTTAATGTTCTAATCCTTTGCCTGTTGAGTTGACAGTGATGGGTAGCAAGCACGCACCAATGAGCAGTAATGAAGTCACATTTAGATTGGCTCAGCACAGGTTTTTCAAGCTAATTAGGTAGACAAAAATGTTAATTTAATCAAAGGAACATGTACTCATTAAAGAAGGTGTGTAAGATAACTGGAGTAGAGAATTAGCTCAGTCAAGAGGTAGACTATAGCTCCTGACTAAATTGTCCAGATTATAAAAAGGAGGATGTATTTATGCACAGTTTCTTTCTTTTTCTATTTTAAAAAGTACAAATCCACGCTTTTGTCTCTGAGAGTCAGTGGATTTACATCAGGGATCAAAACTGATTCCCTGTAGTCATGTATATTAGCTGGGGGTGTGTTAGGACTCAGACAGAGAAAGCAGAGAGTGCATGAGAGGTTCATTCTTGCATTCCAGATGGCATAAACCACATTACCACATTATTGCTCAAATGAGTTCATTAGCTTCTTTACTTCATGGGACTTTATTTAGCAGTGGTGTAGCATGTCTGTGTTTGTCTGATTTTGCTTGGTCTTCCTTGGGACATGACTAATATGCAAGTCACAGATGGAACAATTTTGTTTGTACTATAACCCTGATGGAAATGTGCTGAGTGTTCTTTAGGGGCAGATAAGGAAAAAGCAAGAAATAAAGATTTTCAGCCATCAAGTGAAATACAGTGCAGAGTGTCTTACCTTATCTGGTTGTATCTCATCTAAACCAAATAAAAAGGAAAGATTACCTCTAAGATTGCTTGGTTAAAATATTGTATTAGAGTTTTGTAATAATTTTAACTTCCCCCCACACACACACACACACAATTTAGATTTGGATTTATACAAGAAATGTGATTGACAGTTTATCTTACAAGATTTAGACCTTTTGGGTTTATTCTGAATATGGCCCGTATCCTGAAACCCCTTGCCTGCCTTGAGCTCTCTCCATCCTACCATACAGAGAAGCTGATGCTGATTGATTCAGCATTTCCCAGATCATGATAGTGTCTGTAACTGTACAAAGGCACATGGTGGCCCACGAGAAGAACATGTGGGAACACACAGAAGCTGTCTCAGCGTTCCACAGAGCCAGTTCTGAGGAATTGGACAGAGCAAATAATATTTAGATATTTAAAACATAAATATTTTAAATAATTATATCTAATTAACATGTGTACTGGATTAGATGAAAGAATAATTATCACCTAGTACAGTGGTAGAGTATATTTGTGGTATTTCTTTTAATGGCTGCAAGGTTTTTGTCTTATTCCTTCTAGAAGGATAGAGAGTGTTCAGTGGGTGTTATGGGTCAATCCTGTATTTCTATATAGGATGTCTGATTGGAAAGCTATCTGGAGAAAAGGAATATTGACATGTACTGGCATACATGGGTTAGTTTGCTTTATAACATAATTTTCAATGTAATTGTTAATGGGACTATTTTAATTCCTTTCATGTTTGTTGTGTGTTGTCAATCAAAGTTAACAGTTATCCTTTTTATTGTTTGCTTGTTTGTTTAGTCAATGGTTTCTGGGATGGGTCTTGTAGGGCAGCAGATGGTAGAAAGGAGATTGAGGTAGAAATTAGGGTTTCTTGTTATCACTAACAGTTTTGTAATAGAGTTTTCATCTCTGTGATTAAACAGTGTAAACAGTTTTCATTAGCATCTAAATTTAACATAATTTTCAGGAACATGCAAGTTCTGGTAAGTGAAGATGATGATTGATATTGATCTAACAATGAAGGAAGAAACAATTAAAATGCTGAAAGTTAAATTTGGGAGAGAGAAATTAAGATGAAGCTTTTTAGTTTGGGGTAAGCGATTCAACAGCATGTGTGACTTTGTTTGGAAATGTTAATTTTGTTTTTCAATGCTTAGGAATAAATTACCCTGCAGCTGTACCGTGAGATGTTATCAGAGCCTATGTAATTGAGAAATGTGAGCAAAGCAGTTCTGGAGAGGTGTCTGAAAAAATCCAAACCAAGTTTTTTTCTTCATATAGTGAATATACAGATGTTTTGAACCCATCACAGTATATTGTCCTTTTACTTTTGCCTGATCAAGCGTAGCTATTTTATGAGGGCCTATGGTTATTAATCTGTTTTAAAAATCAAGATCCTCTGGATGTTTTGTGTTTGCAGCCTTCACATTTGAAGTGTCAAGTTCTAATCATCTTTGATAATCGTTCCAGATAATAAGATATGATTTTGAGAAAGATTAACTAATTGCTTGAGTTTTAACTAAAGATACCTAAATAATTTTGTACATTTGGTTGTAACTCCAGATGCTTTGCAGGTTGATCTGCATGCTGTATGTTGCATGTGGGAGCTGAATCTGTGGTATTGGGACCACCCCCAGTGTGTTGCTTGGGGGAAGTTAATGGAAATGTTTTCCCATAGGAACAGTGTGGAGAGGTCTTCTGCACTGGGGGGAAGATGTGCACTGCATGACTTTTAAGCTCTGATGAAGGGGATTGGTTTTTCATTTCTTTTTTAGGGGATCGGACACTGAAAAGATGTTCCTAAGACAGGTGTCATTTAGCATCTGCTTCACAAGGTGCTGTCATGGAGAGGAGAAAGCACTTGTTGGCCATGTACAGCTTGGAAAATGTTGCATTCTATGATTCTGATATTAGACATTGGCAAGAGCTGATCCTGTTGGGAGTCTTGTATCAAATTCAGTTGCTATTGCGTTCTGGCTGCTTTAATAGTGCTAACCATATGCTGTGCAGCTCAGCACAGCCCTTTGCGGCTTCTACTTGGCTTGACTTTTCTGCTTGGCACCAAAGGTGCCGTAATTCATTCCTGGGGAGGAAGAAGGTTCCTCCTTAAACTTATTTAAGCCAAATAAGTTGGCTTAAAGGGAATCCTAGGGTCAATGATATTTGGAAGTCAGCAGGTGTCTGGGATAAAACATGGCCTTGATGACTGATGCTAATCCTAAGGTGACTGTTAGATGAGGAGCTCCTGGGGTGGGATTCCCTCCTCACATCTACAGCTCACATCAGGAGAAACTTTAGGGTGTTGGTTGGGTATAACAACTTTAGGATTTCCCAGTTATTCTTTGTTCACCTGATACAAGTGCCCAGGAGGGGCTCCATTAGTTTCAAGAGGACATGTTGGAAAGAATTTAGGACTAGGAAACTTGCCCACAGAGTTTTGGTCGGTTTGTACAGGCTGTACAGGGTGGAAGTGGGAGCTACAGGGGTTGTGTGCTCCTAAGTCACCTGGGAAATTGGTATAATCTACCCAAAGAAGTGGTGAAGTCCCTGTCCCTGTAGGTATTTAAAAGATGTGTAGACGTGGTACTTATGGACATGGTTTAGTGGTGCACTTGGCAGTGCTAAGTTTACAATTGAATTTGAATTAAAGG